>JAHPZR010014625.1:10000-30000 GCA_019787425.1 Platygyra sinensis | reverse complement strand
GCTCGACTCCGGAGCGAACGGTCCGGATTCGAGCCCTGGCCGGGGACATTGTGTTGTGTTCTTGGGCAAGACAATTTACTCTCACAGTGCCTTTCTCCACCTAGGTGTATAAATGGGTACAGGCGAATTGTTGGGGAAACCTCACAAAATTGCGGGGGAGTGACCTGCGATGGACTAGCATCCCGTCTAGGGGAAGTAGAAATACTTCCAGCCGCTTCATGCTACAGAAACCGGGATAAGCTCCGGCAGCTATGGGCCAGGCTTGGCTCTAAGGCTTCACTATTCTACTATTGGACTATGGTCCGATAATGAGCATGGCTGCTTGACGACAAAGTGTGAAACATAGGAAAAAATATCTTGGTTACAAGTTGCGTAATCGGTGACAATTAGTCCGTTTCTTCCGTGGAATGTGGGTCTACCCAAAGCATCACCGCTGACTCTTCCGTTTAGAATTTTGAGGTCAGCACTTTTGCAAATATCAAGGAGTCTTTTACCATGAGAATTGAACTCGTTGTCATAACTGTTCCGTCGCCTGGGACGAAATGAAGAGTCAGACAGATCATTTGTTGTGATGTTATGTCCGTCATGACAAACACTGTCTGAATATTGAAGTCACCCAAGAGGAAGATTGATACTTTGGATGAAAACTAATTCAATTTATCCTTTTCGAGTTCTTCAAAAATTGCTGAAGTGTCCGTATTAAGCGGGCTCTTAGATATAAAGTGAAGGACACGTGTTTTATCGATCAAAAGGCTAAGGGACTCATTTTTGTGGCAACAAAACCTAATAGTCATTTATCATACTCTAGGAGAAATTTGTTCAAGCAATCAAGCGGAAATTTTTTTACTGCACTAGAACTTCTGTAATTGTAACTTACTGCAACAAGTTTAAACTATGGAAACCGTACGTACATGTACTCACAATACTCTGGAACTAAAATTACTTTACTGTTGTTTCTTTTAATACTGTCGGCAAAGCGGAGTTGACGATGCACCAGAAATTTTCACTGGGGACACGGAAAACTGTCCGTTGTTCGTATTAATGAGTGTCGGTTATAAGCGGGTCAATCTTATAGACGAAATATGAGCTTTTTGTCGGGACAAACGAAATTGTCCGTAATATCGCGGTGTCCGTATTAAGCAGGTGTATTAAAGATAAGGTAAAGACTGCATACGAGCTGGAGCTTATCCCGGTTTCTGTAGCATGAAGCGACTAGTAGTATTTCTACTCCCCCCTGGATGGGATGCTAGTCCATCGCAGAGTTACCCCCAGCATTAGATTCACCGGTACCCATTTATACACCTGGGTGGAGAGAGGCACCGTGAGAGTAAAGTGTTTTGCCCAAGAACACAACACAATGTTCCCGGCCAGGGCTCGAACCCGGACTGCTCGCTCCGGATAATTTGGTTTTATCAACTGAGTTGATAATGTGAATTAGCCACCGTAAAGAGATTCGAAAGCTGACGTTTCGAGCGCTAGCCCTTCGTCGGAGCGAATCGAGGAATTGTGGGTTGTGTGTGGTTTATATAGAGAAATATGGAGCTACGCTATTGGTTGGTGCCTGGCAACGTGAAAAAACAACAGAATAAATTAGTTGAATGAAAAGCGTTCGTTGATACCGTGAGGGTTAACAGTGCCGATTTGAAAAATAAATTTTTGTTCTAGAGTTTTGCGGCTTTCTGTGCCTCCTTGATGTAGGGGAAGGCCACAGACCGCCATATGTTGCTTCGAATGATTCGGCAGATTAAAGTGTCTAGCGACCGGTTTAGATGCGTTTTTGTCGTCTTTCTCAACGTCGCGAAGATGTTCTCGGAATCGGTCGCCTAGTCGTCTACCTGTTTCGCCGATATATAACTTTTTGCAGAGAGTGCAAGTTATACAGTAGATGACATTGGCTGAGGTACAGGTAAAATGATCAGTGATTTTAATAGATCGCTTGGGCCCCGACAATTTCTCAACGTTACAAATGAAAGGACATGTTTTGCATCGTGCGCGTGCACATTTAAAAGTACCGGGTTGTTCACTCGTTTGGAAAGAACTTCTGACTAAAACGTTACCTATGTTTTTGTCGCGTTTAAATGAAATTAATGGCGGTTGCGAAAAGATTCTACCAGTATCGGGATCATTTTGAAGTAATTTAAAGTTTTTGAGAATGATGGATTTTACTGCGTGGTTGTGAGGGTGAAATGTGAGAGTGAATGGAATTCTATTATTATTCTCCTTCTTAGACGTTTGTAGTGCTGACTGCCGATCGATTTGTTGGGCGCGATGATGGCCTGCTTGAACAACAGAGGCAGGATAGCCACGTTTGTCGAAAAACTCGCACATTTCCTCTGATTTTAAGGGAAAATCAGAGTCCTCACTACAAAGGCGGCGAAGTCTAAGAAACTGAGAATAAGGAATGGAATTCTTGACATGTGATGGATGTGAAGATGAATACAACAAATAACTATGAGAATCTGTGGGTTTGTAGTGCACACTGGTGCATAAACCGTTGCCTTCGACAGAAACCTTAATATCTAGAAATGCTAAAGAAGTGTCGGAGATTTCCCAGGTATATTTAAGAGCCGGATGAAACGAATTCACAGCAGTTATAAATTGATTGAGTTCCTCTCTGGTGGAGGAAGTTGCGCCGACACAGTCGTCAATGTAGCGACGGTAGAGGTCAGGTTTGGGGCCGTTGTATTGATTGAAAAATTGGTGTTCAATATAGCCTACGAAAAGGTTAGCGTAGCTGGGTCCCATTTTGGTACCCATGGCCACCCCATTGATTTGTTTATAATAACTGTCAGCGAATGAAAAACAGTTTAGTGTTAAAACTAGTTCAGCCAGGCGGAGCAATGTTTCCGAGCTTGGTTCCTTAACAGTACGTAAATCGAAAAAATGTTTGAGGGCTAGAAGACCTTCGCCATTAGGGATGACGGTGTAAAGAGATGTAATATCCATAGTGAAAATAAGTTTGTCTTCGCCCAGGAAATTGAAATCACGAAAAATTTGAAGTGCGTGTTGACTGTCTTTAACATATGACGGCTTCTCTTTCTCATTCAAACCAATATCTTCGCCAAATTCATAGTGCTCAAAATTCTTTTTCACGTAACATTATGAAAATTACTATCAGAGCTATGTGCCAAAAACGTGACGTCCTCGACAAACAAATTCTACAATGCCGCTCTGAACTGTCTAAAATCTGTCCAGCTATCTTAGTACAATCTATTCGCACCAAAATCCACGAGGTCAATTCTAAACTTTTTAACCATTTACACCAAATTAAGGCACATAAATTTGAACAATTAACAGGTCCTCCTAAAACTTGTGACTCGTCATTTGAAAGCCTTAGCACCGTAGTTTCTATTCCAGAAAATCTTCCGCTTTCCGACGCAGAGAAATCCGTCCTCAGTAAGGGCTTGAATTTTGTTCCTATATCCAAAAAACTTGACGAATTCTCGGTTAAGCAAGATGTTGAAAAATTTATTCGCCGCGTTCAACTTAAAGCCTTTTTCCATGACAAAGAGGATGATTCTAACACCTCGGACAAAGATATTTTCGAGACGCTTCAGACTCGAAAATCAAAGTGGACTCCCCCAGAGAGCCAGTTCGCATCTTTAGATTTTTTCATCAATAAATGCCGTCATGACATCAATAAACTAAATTTCAATCGTAACACCAAATTTTCCAACCTTTCTTCGGAAGAGATAGCGGCGCTACAAAATCTTAGTAAGCGCAAAGACATAATTGTTAAAGCGGCCGACAAAGGCGGCGCTTTAGTTGTTTGGCGGGCCGACCTCTACCAAAAAGAAGCTTTGCGGCAACTTTCTGACACCTCTTTTTATGCTAAAGTCGATAAAGATCTCACTTCCAATAACCAACAAATCTTCACATCCATCACATGTCAAGAATTCCATTCCTTATTCTCAGTTTCTTAGACTTCGCCGCCTTTGTAGTGAGGACTCTGATTTTTCCTTAAAATCAGAGGAAATGTGCGATTTTTTCGACAAACGTGGCTATCCTGCCTCTGTTGTTCAAGCAGGCCATCATCGCGCCCAACAAATCGATCGGCAGTCAGCACTACAAACGTCTAAGAGGGAGAATAATAATAGAATTCCATTCACTCTCACATTTCACCCTCACAACCACGCAGTAAAATCCATCATTCTCAAAAACTTTAAATTACTTCAAAATGATCCCGATACTGGTAGAATCTTTTCGCAACCGCCATTAATTTCATTTAAACGCGACAAAAACATAGGTAACTTTTTAGTCAGAAGTTCTTTCCAAACGAGTGAACAACCCGGTACTTTTAAATGTGCACGCGCACGGTGCAAAACATGTCCTTTCATTTGTAACGTTGAGAAATTGTCGGGGCCCAAGCGATCTATTAAAATCACTGATCATTTTACCTGTACCTCAGCCAATGTCATCTACTGTATAACTTGCACTCTCTGCAAAAAGTTATATATCGGCGAAACAGGTAGACGACTAGGCGACCGATTCCGAGAACATCTTCGCGACGTTGAGAAAGACGACAAAAACGCATCTAAACCGGTCGCTAGACACTTTAATCTGCCGAATCATTCGAAGCAACATATGGCGGTCTGTGGCCTCTCCCTACATCAAGGAGGCACAGAAAGCCGCAAAACTCTAGAACAAAAATTTATTTTTCAAATCGGCACTGTTAATCCTCACGGTATCAACGAACGCTTTTCATTCAACTAACTTATTCTGTCGTTTGTTTTTTCACGTTGCCAGGCACCAACCAATAGCGTAGCTCCATATTTCTCTATATAAACCACACACAACCCACAATTCCTCGATTCGCTCCGACGAAGGGCTAGCGCTCGAAACGTCAGCTTTCGAATCTCTTTACGGTGGTTAATTCACATTATCAACTCAGTTGATAAAACCAAATTATCCTGTAATACTCCCACCGACGCAGCACCATAGTTTCTTTGGAAACTTACCCCCTTTGCTCGCTCCGGAGTCGAGCGCACTTACCATAAGGCCACCACGCCTCCCACCAGCAGGTGTATTAACTCAGCCTTAACAGATCGCGACCACCACCATTGTTGTTTGTTTGTCTGTCAAGCTGAAGATTAAAATTTGCTCATCCACGATGACTAAAATCATTTCTTGTCTTCTCTGCCTTTAAATTGCCTTGTTTCGGACAGCTGTTTCCATATTGCTCTCAACAACGTCACGTTTCATTTTTATTAGAAAACTTCATGACGGTGAGCTAGACCAGTGTTATTTATGTCAAAAATTGATATTTGGACCAATAATGAAACCTGGCTATAGAGTCATAGAGCAACAGGGTGAGGTTTTCCGTTGTAAAGAACTAACGCATGTGACGAACTGACAACAACTGACGCGGTCTATCAAGCAAACTTGTGCTATACACGCCTGGGTTAATGACAGCACGTAGGGTAAAAAAAATCATATATATTGAAATGTCTAAATATTAAAAAAAAATAGTAGGGGGTACCAGGTGTTCGCTTGGTAATTTTTCTTATTCCGAAGATGAAAAAAAAACTTACAATTTCTCACTATTAGAGACTAAAATAAAACTGAGAGAATAAGAGGAATTTTACTATGATTCATTTTTTGGTTTATTTCATAAGTTTTATTACGCACCATTCTGTGTAACTGGTACTAAATTTGTTTTCTCTCACCGGGAAGGTTTGTAAAAAGCAGTTACAGAATCTCCGTGTATAATTTGTACTCTGAAATTTTGCACAGAGTGCGCTATCCATCTACAAATTTTTCTTTTATTAAGGAAACTGGAAATTTCCTTTGGAATATGTCGCCTTCTGTGCAAGGGTACGATAAAGCTTTAATGATTAAGCTTTAATGGACTAAAGCAATATTCTTTTAAATAAGGGAACACTATCAGATGCAAAACACAAATGCAAATTTGCTAAACAATCGCCATTGACGATGAATGCATGCAGATTAATTGTTTTTCGGCGTGCAAGCTGTTTTAAATTTGCCATATTTTGAGCAGCTGTGTAATACCTTACCTTTCAAAAACCCTTTTTTTATATTTTAGAAAAAAGAAATATTCTTTTAATACGTGTGGAATTCGGTTTCAATCATGTGGAAATGGGGTAGAGAATTGAAGAATCCCATTTTTTTTTACTTAAAAGGAAAATTTCTAATTTTGAGATAATTTATGTTGTTGTAGTTAAATGTTTCCGAGACCTGGCGTTTATTTGACACGACAGTTAGACCGCGAGAAATTTCCACACAAAATGATTTAGCGCTTGTGTTAATGGGGGCGCCAGTCGAATAAAGTAGTCGTTAAACTTTATTAATTCTCTTTATTTCGACGGATTTTAGTAGTAGCAATATGAATCTATTATCCATGTACACAGTAAGTGAGCAAAAACATGTCTCACTAATCTAACTAACTACTCTTGTATTTACTGGCCCAAAGAATTGTATAAACATCGAGTTTTAATTTCCCATAGCTAGAAAGCAAGTTGCTTTGGTTGGGAAGACTGCTTGCTGTGTTGGTGCGGTTATATAATACTATTTTAACAATCTAGCCATTTAAAGGCTACTCGGTCATGGGTAACACAGTCGATCTACAAATTAATCGCCTTTAAGGAAATTAAACTCTCGTATTTACGTTTTACAACTGAAATTACTTTATTCTAGTCAACTATGCCTTCTTCGTTCGGTCACAGATGTTTACTGTGATCCTTAGGGAACTCTTCCAGCGATGCCACTTTGGTCTCTTCTATTGTAAACTGAAGTTAGCATGTTCCTTAATTCCAGCTGGCTTTTATTATTCAGCGACTTAGTTTGCCGTCACTTTCCTGCAAAGCGAAATACTCGCTAAGCACACTTCAGTAGCTGGCGAAATGCATTTTTAAATTTCTCGTGTCTCCAGGCGTAGATGAGAGGGTTAAGGCAGGCATTTAAACCCAGAGCCAGGTCGTAAGCGATAAACTTGAACGGCCTAAAAAGGCTGCTCCGAGAAGCTTCAAACGGAAGACTCGACAGCTTGTGACCACTAACAACGGGACGAAACTTGAGAGGCATACTCCCACCACAATGCCTAGAGTGTAAGCACCTTTCAGCTCACTCCTCCATGTGGAGACTCCCTCCGTGCCGTGCTGCGCTCGTATCTGTTTTCTGTGCTTACGAGCCACGACGAAGAGATACCCGTACGACAACAGTATGATCAAAATTGGGATGGCAAGCAGGAAAATCACCATGAAAATTTGATACGAATCTGTGGCTGAGAGTGGTGCTCTTTGGCCACGGCGAGGACGTGATCGTTCCTGGACTGTGATGCATGGGTGGAAAAGCTTTGTAAAGCCTTTCGTAAGCGTTGCCACTGCTGTCTGCTCTGAGCGCCTGAGGAAACACGAGCGTAGCTGCAACAGCCCACAGCCACACTGTGATGGAAGCGATCACCACTCGGCGATTAGTGACAATAGTGTGATATCTCAGGGAGTATTTAACGGCGATGACGCGCTCGACGCTGATCAAAGCTAAGTGCAGAATTATGACAAAAGCAAGCACAAGGCTTAACCATGCGCTTGATGTACACAACCACCGGAAGCTTGTAGATGAACCGCTCTTTTCAAGCTAAGAGCGATAAAGCTGATATGGAGGACGAAAGGCAACACCGTCAAGCTGTCAGCTATGGACAAACTCACCAAAATAATGTTGGATGCAGTCCGCAGGCTTGGAAATTTGTGAAACGCTTTGAACACGAGGCTGTTGCCAAAAATGATAGGGACTATGAAAATCGCTTTAAGACATAGGGAAATCATTTTAACTTCATCGGGTACGGGTCGTGCGCTTGTTGGGCGCGTACGTTCCATTTCGGTTCCGTTAAAGGAATTATCTTCACTCATCAATGCAACCAACTCTTTTCTAATTTTGTATCCTGAATAGAATGCCTCTTTGATAAGGCGCAGAAATTAATGCTAGCTGTGTAAATTTGGGTTTGAAATCGTAGTTAATGTTATAGAACAAGCTCAAGAATAACGAAAACTCTGGAACAATATTACCAAGTGTCTAGTTCTCGTCACTCTTGTTATTACGTTCTCCGTTTCACATCCATGATCATTCTGTGAATTAAGATAGCAACAAACTCGTCATCATTTATCTAATGATTGACAGCACCATAGCTCCTTTCAAGCAGGTTCTTTCCTCCCGCGTAGGGGAGGGGGAATTCTCCCGGATGTGGACTATATAGGCAGGTGCAGCCCCAAACCCTATGGTTTTTGAGCTGTTGGTCTGAAATAGGTTGTTTTTCACAGGGAATTTCTTTTACAAGGAACTAATAGTCCATACAGACATGGGAAAATTTGTATTCCTTCTCAAATATGAATCGTAGAGAAACATCTAGAAAACCGCATCGCTTGTGTACCTGTTTTTTAGTTGTTTAGTTATTCTAGACAAATTGTCACCTGATGGATCCAACAAACAAGTTTGACAATATTGTGTAAAGACAGACACAAAAACTCCTCAAATTACGTTGTTTTTCTTCGAGCAAAGGTGCTGAATAATCACTTGAATTAAATCTCTCGGAAATTGTTCTTAGTTATTATGGTTTTACAAGTGGTTATGGAATAGCCTAAAAGAACCTTTTTTCTGGAGGTTTAAACTGTTTTGAAAATGCGTAATGCTGTGTGTACCGTCTTCGAGGAGCAACAAAAAGAACGCAAACTCCCTTTTAAACAGGGTAATAGATGTTCAAAGTTGTCTGGGACTTTATTTTAGAACGATTTTAGAGAATGCAAATGGAATAATTTAACGCTGTAAACCATGCAGGTGACAGGCTAGATACAGGAAGTGAGAATTCAAATTTTAAAAGCAAACAACTTTATGTCAGTGTCTGTCCAAATGACCATCTTCGTCAAACTTTCTTAAGCTACACGAAGATGGACGGAAAAGCGTTTTCCTGAGTTTTTTTTTGGAAAAGGAAGAATACGATGCGCGTACAGGCCACTTGACGGCGCCGACGAGGACTAAACGTAGAATAAAAAACAGTGAATTTTAATTAATATATATTACTTTAAAAAAAATTTCTACGTCAACCAGTGTTTGAACTAATTGGAAATGCAGGTGACAAGCTGGGCACTGGAAGTGGGAATTCAATTTTTAAAAGCAATTAACTTTATGTCAGTGTCTGTCCAAATGACCATCTGCGTCAAATTTTCTTAAGTCACGCGAAGATTGAAGGAGGAACGTTTTCCTAAGTTTTTTTTCTCACAAGGAAGAATACGATGTTATTGTATATAGGCCACTTGACGGCGCCGCCGAAGACTAAATGTCGATTCAAAAACAGTGACATTCAATTAATATATTTCACTTAAAGAAACTTAGTATGTCAACCACTTTTTGAACTAATTTAAACCGGCTTGAAACAAAACAAAATTCCTCGTCTTGGTTGACGTTCTCTGGACAACCGCTTTGAATTCGGTTGTTTGGCGTTTATGTTTTGTAAGGGAAAGCAAAGAAAAAGCCTTTTTTAGCTTGGGCGGTTTGTTTCCACATAACAGACTACGTGATATTCTCTAGAGAATTGTTCTGTCCGTCAAAAAATGTTTCATACACGCGACGATTTGATACGAGTAATGAGAAACTGGTTGTTGTTGTTCTTGTCGTTTCTCAAGAATATCATGACATGGTCTGAAATATGGGGCAACAAACCGCTGAAAAGGTCTGGATATCAAGATCTATAACTCACTCACCAAGTTGACGTGTTGCTCATCGGATCTCTAGCTTGTTTGTGACGCGCTCATTAGCGTGTATTCATACGTCTCAGTTGTGTAAGATTCCTTCTTGTAATACGACATGTGAAACCGGGGCAGCGTTTTCAAAAGCAGTTAAACAATCACAAGCAAACCGCAATACATTTTAACACGTGCTATTTGCGACAATGAAATGCTGCATTTTCTTTCTGGGAATCACTAAGTGAGAGGTTGTTCACTGTTGTGCGTTCTCAGGAAAGACAGCTTGCTACCCCACCCTCTCTACCCAGAAGTGGTTATTGCCAGCCTAAAGAAATGATAGACCTGGGATCAGGATGCACTTATGTCCCTCCTATCAATACAAGCGCCGAATACGTATGGGTTATTGACCAAGTGTGAGGTCAAGATGGCTGGATATTGGCCAAGTTCTTTTTTTGCGTGTTTATGGACCGAGACGAAGTCGAGGTCCATAAACTCGCAAAAAAAAAAAAAAAAAACGAGGCCAATATCCAGCCATCTTGACCGAACAAACTTGGTCAATAAAGGATTTATTATATGGCTTTTGGTGAAATTTTGCTTTCGGGATGCAGCGGGTAGTCCCGAGCGGGCAAAATGGGTCCATCTTGCCCGCTCGGGTAGCCAATCACAGCGCGCAATTTGGTTCATCTTGCCCGCTCACGGAGCTAGCCATATAATAAAGCTCCTTATTAGTTGGCTAAAATAGCAAGCGCTCTGATTGGCTGCTGAGCGGGCATTATTAACTACTTATTATATGGCTAGTGTTTGTAGCCGATATAACGCGCGCTCTGATTGGCTAAGCGCAGCTTAACGCCAGGGCATTATTCTCCCGTAATGCCCACGGGCCGATTACGGATTATGCAAGTTAGGCGGAAAGGAAAAAACACGAAAGGTTATCCAAAGCTAGACCACATTTGGTTTGAAAATCGTTGTGATACAAGACGATGAGTGACGATTAACATTCAGAGAGTTAATTATATTACTTTAAAAGGAAAAAAAATGAAGTTACATCGGCAAATTACGAACGAGTTAATTGGTCAGGAAGAAATTGAGGGCTTGCAGCGAAGTATACTGAACAATCCGGCCAAGGAGCTACGCTTTTAGGCTGGCCTAAATCTATACCGTAGAATTCCGAAAGTAACGCCCCCCACGAAAGTAACGGCTACTCGAAAGTAACGTTAATTTTTTGCCCCCTTTTAAATCCCGAAAGTAACGGTCCCCTCGAAAGTAAAGGCCCCCCGAAATTAACGGCATTTTAAAAAATTACCCCAAAACGGTCACCAAACACTGTTCTGACTGCTGTGTTTGATGTTCATTTCAAGCATTACTTTCCGTCGGCTTACAAAGCGATCTTAAAGTGCATATGAAGTGAAATCAGTGTTTCAATTGTTTGAAAGTTCACTATTCCAAAGTTTCAACCGTGTTTGAAAACATTGGCGATTTTATAACACCTGAAAATTGTGCGACTTTGCTCTCAAAAATGGTCTTCGAATCGCGCGGCCAAAATGTCCTGATGACGTAGTGTTGTGGACAAGACTATGAGATTGCAATACGATACAGCGTGTATTGGCTTTATACAACATCGATATTCTCGTCGTCATTTGACGATTCAGAGAATTCACTCAATTCAGAATCGCTGGACATGTTGTTTTGCCTCAAAAACCCTTCTTTGTGGTTAATTCTGTCCACAAAACTACGTCACGAGAGAAATTGCACAATATAACTCGTTCCAGTCTCCTGACCATTTCTTGACAAAAGTTGAGCAGTTTTCAGCGCCAAAAATATGACTAAATTTTTATTTTTGAGAACTTTAACGTTTACAATCGATTTAGTTATATATTGGAAAGTAAAAAATTATGCAAAAAAAAAATTCACTTCATATGCACTTTAAGAAGTACCATGACATATTCAACTGGTAAGAGAGAAATACAAATAATATCTCTTCTTTGGGAAGTAACTTAAACAAGAAAAACACCAACGTTTGTCATGAAACCGCGATTATCTTTCAATGTATACAGATAAGAAAACTAGAACTTGTAAAAATTCTCAGATTATCTTGGAGCACAGTGCACGTGCTTGACTAAAGAACGTTTAAAGCATCGGTTTGTGCATGATTTAATCTGTGAGTGAAACTTATGAGTTTTATGAACACAGCAATACTTTATTGAAATTAATTTGTCAGTGAGTATATTAAAGATGAAATAACAACAACATGATATTGAATTTATAGAGACCTCGGAAAAAATCCGAGTCCCAGATGGGATTTGAACCCGCGACCCTCCGTGATCTAGTCGGATGCTCTATACTCACTTTGGAGGTTGGTTGGCTGCATCTTGATATGCTTTAATGTGACAGCGCGATGCTGTTAGTGAGTTTATGTGTGCCAGTCATTACTTGGCTGTGTAACCGCGTGATGCGGTTCCAGTCAAGACCCACAAATTGACCCTTGCTCACAAAAGAGTCTCCAGTAGCTCAGTGGTTAGAGCATCCGACTAGATTTGTCAGTGAAGAGTCAAAATGTACTGTACAGTTTTTGTAATCGTGTATGTATAGCGTCCCACTTAGGCTGGTCTGTTTTGTTTACTGTTTGTTCATCTGGTTACGTTACATTTTAGGAATATGCCTAAATGGAATGACTTTTAAATTTCATAATACGCGCCCTCTTTGTCTGAGAATGTTTCGAGTTACAAACGTTTTTTACCTGTCCGAAAATAGCGGCTACCCGAAAGTAGCGGCCCCTTTTGCCCGCAAAATTCGAAAGTAACGTTGGCCGTTACTTTCGGAATTCTTACGGTATATTAAGTTTAGTGCTTGTTTAGCTACGTGCATGGCCACTATCATCAGGGGCGAATCGAGATCCAGATCCAGGATTTTTCAAGAGAGAGGTGTGCTGGCTGGTACATTGCGTTAGCAGAATCAATGAGGCGCGCCAACGAAACGTTGCAATTTGAGAATTAGGAACTGTTACATTGAAAACGCTTACAAGGCAGAAATTACAAGAAGGTATCTATCCAGAGTGCTTCCCTAACATATCGGTCAAGATATTTACAGTCGTTTTTCATTTTAATTTTGTTTCTTCTCCAAAGAGAGAAATTGCTTTAAACTGAGACACCGAAAAGCTGAAAAACTTCTAATGCTTATCACATCTCAAGTATAATAGGTATTCGAACTAAGGCAAGGGGCAGTTTTTTTCCTAAATCAGTATATGATGACTCTCTGCCTGTGTACAATATACCGTTGGAAAGTCACAGAGCAGTTTATTTAAGAACTGATATCAGCAGCTATAATGGAGGCAGTCATTGCGAGAGAAATTGCTTGAAACTGTGAAGTTTAAGGACGTTCGCGCCCTTTGCTACTGCGCATCTCTAGTGCGCGCGCTATTCATTGGTCACACGCATGCCACGTCATTTTCAAGCGCGCGCACCGAGTCGAAAACTCAACAAAGTATAGAGCTGATCAGGAGGGAGGGGTGACTCTATTGTTTTCGAGTTTCTGTCAGAGACCGACTCATCACTGCCACTGTGACGTCACATAGCAACAAGGTGAAGCTTCGCTCGGCTTGCCCAGATTTAGCGTCGGGACTCCATTGAATTCAAACAAATAAAAGGATAATACAAGCTATTATTGCTCTATTATTCACTAATTTGGCACAAGTGTGAAAGCTTTGTAGTGGATGTCTGTGAGTACAACTGTTTGTTGTTTTGTGTGCGTTTTGGTTCCAAATTTTATTGAAAACAAATCGGGTCAAGTGGGGTTACCGCCATCTTGACACCCAAAACGACCGCCGTTTTCCGTCTTCAAGTTTTCAACAGAGGTACCTCATAATAGGAGGTTTTGTCCCTTTTTGGTATAACTTTCTAGCCATTGTTAGTTTTTCTCAATGCTAAACAATCCTTTTGAGTGCGAGGGTGTACTCTCGCGTATTGTACTTTGTTGGATTGGTGAAAGGTCAATAGTGTCTGTGTTTACGATTGCGTGACATTAAACGCTTGCTCCCCTCGTCCCCCAGTGGTGTTGTATTTTATGGTTTGATGAATGTAAGGCGAGTAAAACTATTGCTATGAAAGTAAGAAGAGTAAAACTACTGCTCCCGCATTCCCGCAGTGGAAAAAATGAATATTAAGACTCCGGGTTTCGGCTCATGGAGTATAGAACGAAGTATTTTCATGTGTAGCGCACTTGTTTCGGCTGATGGATTTTAGAACGAGGCATATTCATGTGTAGCACGCTTGTTCCGTGTATACATTAAGTTTTCTCTTTTGTTTCCATATGCAAATATTTATTTACTGCGGGACTACGTGAGCAAGCATTCAATGTCACCAATCGTGGCCGCGTATTCTGAGGTTTAGCCCTTCTTCTCCAAATGCCATTAACTTTGAAGGGATTGTTGAGACGAACCATAAGCACTGAAGGCTTAATTCTCAGCACAGAGCAAACTTAATTTATCATGTACCGAACCTCCTATTCTGGGATCAGGACATCTCCGCATTTTTGCGGAGGCTCCGGGAAAACGTTGTCAATCCATTAAACTTTGTCGACGCCTCGGCCACTTGTTAGTATGTTTCTACTCAAAATATGAGGCTTTTGAATAACTTATCCTACCGAAAATTACTGCAAAGAAGTCTTTCATATATTTTGAATCCTGGGTAACATTGAACAAAGTAATCGAATCATCAAAAAGTTAGAAATTTCCACATATCTTTCAGTTAACGAACCAAAATAAATAGGCTGCCATATCGAAAATCACTGGTGTATGACGTGACGTCACACTGGTAGTTATGACTAAACCACTGTTTGCCTGGAGACACCCCCTCCCTCCTGGAGCTGATGTAGTTGATAAAAGTGTTGTTTTTTGTCCCTGACTTGTATATTACCGTAATATACAAGTCAGTGACAAAAAAACAACACTTTTATCAACTATGTCATCTCCTGACTACAATTACTCTATTTTTAAACATATAGAGCTGATGGCCTTTGCATAAACTTTGTGTGCGAATATTTTTGTTGGATGCTCAGTGACCCCCACTTTTTTTTCGGCAGATAACTTCCTTTTCTGATTCTTTCCATTATACTAAAAACAAAAAAAATCTATACGTGAGAAGTTTTAATTATTTCTCATATACTATTCAAATAGGGTCCAATTGGTACATGGATACAGGTGTGCGTCACTTAGGAGTCGTTTTTTTAAGGCTAATTCTAGCTGATTTAACGACATATGTAGCAAAGATCTATCAAATAGGCCTATATATGCTGTGTTAAACACACATAACTTAGATACGATCCTTCAACTTAAAGATATGCCGATAGTAATGAATCCGGCCAGAATCGCCTCTAATGACTGGAAATCCTAGAAATGCTATGGTCTGAGCTACGCTTTATCTTCAAAACGACTTCGGTGACCCCCGATTTTTTTACGTTTTTAATCTAATCCTATCATTTTCTACCTGCAGTCAAAGTTTTAAAAAAATCTGTACGTGGGGAGTTTTTGGGCGCGAAAGTCCTTAAAAGCTGAAAAACGTCTAATGCTTATCAGCTCTCAAATATCATTGGTATATCCCTGAACTATATATATATGTTATTTACCGGGCGGGAGGTCCGTATGGGAAAAAACTGTGCCCGAGGTCTTGAGTACGGCCCGAGGCCGAAGGCCGAGGGCCGTACTCAAGACCAAGGGCACAGTTTTTCCCATACGGACCGACCTAGCCCGGTAAATAACATGTTTATTTTTTTTCCTGCGGTAATTTGGTTTTACAGAGTACTAATGGGTTTGTTTACACAACTCTTGTCATTGAATCGGCATGCGCGCCGTCTACTGACGATTTGTAAAAAACATTGGCAGCGAGCGAATAATTCAGATAGTAGGCAAAGAAAGATGTATTAAAGAACATATAGTTTCCGAACTACTTTATGTTAGTTGCATTTATTGAACCAGTTACGTTTTCCAAAATTGTTTTTCAGGTGTGAAATTTCGTGCGAGGTTTGAAGTTTTACTACAAAAACAATGTCTGTCAGTCGTCACTTTTAAAATCACTTGACTGAAATCAGACTTTTCTACCATAAATTGAATAGTAGAAAGCGAGGAAATTCATTAAGTGTATTCTACAGAAATTCTCCTAAATACAGCAACGATCAAAAACGTAAACTTGACTGAATTTGACTCAAATTCTACGACGAGGGAAACATTGGATTAAGCGCCATTACAGCGCCAAGCTACAAACAACCAAGCAAACTTTCACAACTTCAAAACACTCAACTCAATTTACTTACAGTGACTTTCCTTGCCATTTCAAAGAGAACGGAAATAAACTTGTGGTGACTAATCGTCGATGGATGTGAAAAAAGGCAAAAGATTGCCGATTACCGCTAACTTTTAGGAGCGAAATTTAGGCAGTGGGGCAGGCGGCGGGAAAAAATCCGGCCCGTGGGCCGTATCGTAAAAAGCTGGACCGGTCACGTGTGTAAGATTAGCCAATCAAATTTGAGGATTTAGGCATCCGGCCCGCTCAGATGCTTGAGAAAAAAATAAAGTAGCTTATTTATCAGGTCTTCATACGTAGCTTGATTTGAAACAAGTCTTGCATTCTATGTGCATCTCAGAAAAGAAAATTTAAACTATTGGGGGTGCTCACTCACGTCTCAGATAGGAGGGGTCACAATTTTGTGCCTTCAATAAGCAGATTTTTACATCACAATTTTCGTGGCAAAAATCTGAAGAAATCTCTTAAATATTCACAAAGTTATGACATTGTGTGCCAAATGGCATTCTTAGGGAATAAAAAGTGTAGCGGTAACGTCGCCCAATAAAAAGTAGAGTTGTATTTTACCTGTGAATTTCCTAACCATCTGAATCTGCTCAGTACGCCAATCGATCTGAAAACTTGGTTAAACTAACTATGTAATGCCAGCGATCACTTTAGTTCAAAAAGAAATACGAAACATTTGCCCTCGTATCTTATGTTCTCCAAATAGGCAGAACTTGGTAATTTCACATTGTTGTGTTTTTTTGTCAGACAACATTTGAAAGTGTGCAAAGATTTAATACAAACGTGCATAGCTATACTGCAGTATTCATTAAACATTTTGATTTGTGACGTTTTCGTTGGCGTTGTGGTTATTGTTTGCTGAAGCTTTCTGACGCCTGGTAAATTTTGTTTTCGAATTTTCTGATTAGCGAGATCTGTTGAGTGTGCAAATAGTCTCAAAGTGTGATCAAGTTAAATACGTGAGTGACAAGTTCCAGTTTAAAAGGAAAACTGAAAAATTATTTGTGGTCGTGCCAAGTTCTCAAAAATACCCAGAACCTTGTCATTTTACATTGCTGTTTTCTAGAAGACGGCTAAGGAATGTACAAAGATTTATAACGTACAGCACGAGGAGCCATTGGTCTGCTCGTAATTTTTTCGTTCTCTTGATTTCCTTGCTTCAGTTGCCATCGTGGTTTGCCTTAGCTCCCTAATCACTTCCTCCCCAACCGATGTTTTTATAGCAGAGAATATAATTTATTTATAACATACACAAGTTTCTCTCTATAGAGGTCAAGGCTTGTTCCAGGAAGCTGTCTTCTCGTGTGTGCAATAGTGGAATATAAACACAGCACGTATTCTCACTACTCAATTCCACAACTGCAGCTCGTAACGACATGTAATCTTTTGCGAAAGCAAAATTACTTTTGTGTTAATAGCCTGAAACACTTACAGCGGAGAATACTGATATATTTATAATATATGCAAGTGTCTCTCAATAGCTACATATAGAAGTCAAGGTTTATGTACCGGTCAATTCCAAAACCGCCTATCCCCCCCCCCCCCCCCCGCCCGGGCAAACTCCTGGGCATTTGACTTTTTCGAAAAATTTTGGTCAAACTCCCCGCTATGTTGCCAGTTTAGACGGTCAAACGCCCCACCCGTTAGAGCTTCAAAGAGGGTCAAATCCCCTGCCCTTCAAGCATGTTAAAGCAACTGTGCAAAACATGCAACAGAATCGCTTACCTTTGGAAACAAGTTCTGCAAAATTCTCAGCCACTACGAATTTCTTGTTCAGCTTGTCTTCGCTCCACACTTTAAACAAAGGCATATTCCTCGATATATATAAAACGACAACAACAGAAAAACCCACGTAGAATCGATAAGAGCAATGACCCGTAAACGCGGCTCACGTGCGTCCTGAATCAAAGAATTGCGAAATCCTTTTGTTTCCGACCGCTGACAGACGTTTTGAAACGAAAGTCAAATGCCCCACCGGGCGGGCCTCATTTTGGGCCAAATTTCCCACTGTACGGAGCTTAACGCGAGTCAAATGCCCGGGGATTGCCCGGGGGGGGGGGGGTGATTGGGCGGTTTTGGAATTGACTGGTACATTAATCCAGGACGTTGACGTTATATTTACCCTCTCGTGTGTGCAGTAGTGGTATATAAACGCAGTACGTACTCTCACTTGTTAATTCTATAACTGCAGCTCGTAACGGCATGGTTGGCAACACTGTTATAGAGTTCATCGGTCACATCATTTTTAGCTTCACTCGCAGTGTTGCTGAACATTCCGCCTTTGATGAAGCCGAGCGCGATTTGGAGTTATTTGGGTACAATCCCCTAGATGACACAGGCAAAGAATGGTACTGTCAGCCTGTTGATGAACTCATTTACCAAGAATACAGTGACAGAGATGTAACAACGTTCGATTATTTGCCCTCTTTAAAGATTCAGGCAAGGTTGCTGAACGCATGCTCAACAGAAGAAACCGAAGAAACAGAGGACGAAGGAAGAGAAACTGGAGCCATGGCTTGGAAACGATTTATACCATCTTTCGTCCGTACTGTTTTCAAATCAGTCTACTTTGGATTTTTGATGTCCGTTTTAAGTGCCGTCTTTGTCGGAATCGTTTCAATTTTAGTTTATTATCTCAGTTTTCAAACTCAACTCAATTGCTTAGTCCATCCTGTGAAATCGATACCCAACAATCTACAATGGATCAGAGCTGTCTCCGAAGCCACCTTTGCCTTCTTTTTTTATTGTTGGGTTTTCGCCAATAGCTTATTTTATTTTCGTCCATTTCAAATATCAGGACTAAAACTGACACTTTTGTTAACAGCTCTGGCTTTTTATTTTTGTGATGTATGTTATCGTCTGCTCCAAGCTCTCGTATTTTCTCACTTCAAGTTGACCCAGCTTCAAGTGCTACCAGGAAATGTTCTATTTTTCCTATGTGTGTGTTTGCAAGTCTGCATCATCACCAAACATTTTTGCAGGGGACCAAGAAAAAAACAGCTCTCGTTAGTTTTATCTTTAACAATTCCTTGCTTTTTAACATCTCTTACGGGTATTCTTGTAACTTATTTTATCTATCCAGTGTATAACAGACAGGACCATATTTTTGGCAAAGCACTCATTGCCATATTCGCACCGCTCATCTACGTTCTTCTTAAAGGATTGTCACGCTTTTGTGTCCAGCGATTATGGAGGATCAGCCATCCAGGACATTCATTTGTGCTGTTGGTTCCGTTGTATTATGGGTCCGCTGTAATGCTAAGATTTTTGCAAGTGGATTTTGAAGATGTAGAAGCAATTGCTGTGATCGGAGTGATCCATGGAATTGCAGAAGTCATAGAACGCAGTGCTATGGTTTTTATCGACCACATATACCAACAGATTTGGCAAAGGAGAGTGGTTCGCTGTGGAAATTTCCGTACTCCTCGTCGTGAGAGACTGGCAGCTGATATTGTTATAATGAGCATCTTGTACGAATCGAGTGGTCTCATCTCCGTCAGCGGCTTCCTGCACTTGTATCGCTATTTTTACATCAGCGATAATTCTGTTTTCCAGCTGCTACAATCCTTTGCACTTACCACATCCGTCGCATTGGCAATTGAGTGGTTTTTCAGCAGTCTTTCGCTAGCTATTGAAACTCGATATCAAAATATGCCTGTAATGGCTGTTTGGCGAAGAAGATGGAAAAGGCACATTGTGGTAGCGATCATAAACGCAGTCGTGACAGGTATTTGGTTGAGTTCAAGTATAATTTTACCAGCCGTTGTTAAAAGTGAACGCTATGTCGGCAAGCCCAAGGATTTCTGCCAAATGCCGTTTGAGTCGTGAGTCCTGTCCATGGACCTGTCCGATCAAACTGAAGGAAATTACGACTGTAATGCACCGTAGGAAAAAAGACACAACAATGCACAAAGAAAGCCAAATTTCTACAATGTTTGCCCCTGTACTAAGGACACTCAGTACAGGTTTTCGTGCGCTAAGCACTATTGATAAATGTACCAGTCGCCAT
>JAHPZR010014625.1:0-5000 GCA_019787425.1 Platygyra sinensis | reverse complement strand
AAGTTCTAGAAGGTTTAGATCATTCATTATTGACTGCTGAATAGGACCTAGAGGACTTTTCGAGTGAAGGGAACGAAAGTATGTTAACTGTCGTCTTTATCTTTTCGCGTGTCATCCATTGATTTTAAACATTCCCAAAAGCTTTTTTTGTCCGAGACTTGCATTTTCCTCTAACTCAGTGATTTTTGAGTTGTAGTAATCATTTTTTTTTTCTTATTCTGCTTATTCAGTAGTTTTTGTAGGCTTTTAAGGTATCATGATACTGCTCTCGTAAATTTGCATTTAAAGGATCTCTGTGTTTTTTGGTTTGAAATTTCCCTTAGCTCGTGTTTCTCAAAGCAACATTCTTTATCAAACCAGTTTTTGTTCGATACCAGTTTCATTTTTGTACGATTTTTTTATTCTTATCTTTAAACATCCTTTAGATGCTGAAATTAACATGTACTCTACATTTCCAAGCGATGTGTTGACATCATCGGCAATGTCTTCCTCACTGTAGTCTCGTATGAGCATTTGGAGATCAAGTGAACGTAAGATATCTGAATTTTGTAGCAGAATCATTTTCGCAAAGGAACTGCATAGGAAGACGAGATAACGAAGTGTTCTCATGCGAGGAGTTAAGTTCAGGGATACTTGTGTTTTCGTTTTTCATCCAGGTTACTATTGGACTATGTGGGAGGCGAGGTGGCCTCATGATTAGTGCGCTCGACTCCGGAGCGAACGGTCCGGATTCGAGCCCTGGCCGGGGACATTGTGTTGTGTTCTTGGGCAAGACAATTTACTCTCACAGTGCCTCTCTCCACCTAGGTGTATAAATGGGTACAGGCGAATTGTTGGGGAAACCTCACAAAATTGCGGGGGAGTGACCTGCGATGGACTAGCATCCCGTCCAGGGGAAGTAGAAATACTTCCAGCCGCTTCATGCTACAGAAACCGGGATAAGCTCCGGCAGCTATGGGCCAGGCTTGGCTCTAAGGCTTCACTATTCTACTATTGGACTATGGTCCGATAATGAGCATGGCTGCTTGACGACAAAGTGTGAAACATAGGAAAAAATATCTTGGTTACAAGTTGCGTAATCGGTGACAATTAGTCCGTTTCTTCCGTGGAATGTGGGTCTACCCAAAGCATCACCGCTGACTCTTCCGTTTAGAATTTTGAGGTCAGCACTTTTGCAAATATCAAGGAGTCTTTTACCATGAGAATTGAACTCGTTGTCATAACTGTTCCGTCGCCTGGGACGAAATGAAGAGTCAGACAGATCATTTGTTGTGATGTTATGTCCGTCATGACAAACACTGTCTGAATATTGAAGTCACCCAAGAGGAAGATTGATACTTTGGATGAAAACTAATTCAATTTATCCTTTTCGAGTTCTTCAAAAATTGCTGAAGTGTCCGTATTAAGCGGGCTCTTAGATATAAAGTGAAGGACACGTGTTTTATCGATCAAAAGGCTAAGGGACTCATTTTTGTGGCAACAAAACCTAATAGTCATTTATCATACTCTAGGAGAAATTTGTTCAAGCAATCAAGCGGAAATTTTTTTACTGCACTAGAACTTCTGTAATTGTAACTTACTGCAACAAGTTTAAACTATGGAAACCGTACGTACATGTACTCACAATACTCTGGAACTAAAATTACTTTACTGTTGTTTCTTTTAATACTGTCGGCAAAGCGGAGTTGACGATGCACCAGAAATTTTCACTGGGGACACGGAAAACTGTCCGTTGTTCGTATTAATGAGTGTCGGTTATAAGCGGGTCAATCTTATAGACGAAATATGAGCTTTTTGTCGGGACAAACGAAATTGTCCGTAATATCGCGGTGTCCGTATTAAGCAGGTGTATTAAAGATAAGGTAAAGACTGCATACGAGCTGGAGCTTATCCCGGTTTCTGTAGCATGAAGCGACTAGTAGTATTTCTACTCCCCCCTGGATGGGATGCTAGTCCATCGCAGAGTTACCCCCAGCATTAGATTCACCGGTACCCATTTATACACCTGGGTGGAGAGAGGCACCGTGAGAGTAAAGTGTTTTGCCCAAGAACACAACACAATGTTCCCGGCCAGGGCTCGAACCCGGACTGCTCGCTCCGGATAATTTGGTTTTATCAACTGAGTTGATAATGTGAATTAACCACCGTAAAGAGATTCGAAAGCTGACGTTTCGAGCGCTAGCCCTTCGTCGGAGCGAATCGAGGAATTGTGGGTTGTGTGTGGTTTATATAGAGAAATATGGAGCTACGCTATTGGTTGGTGCCTGGCAACGTGAAAAAACAAACGACAGAATAAGTTAGTTGAATGAAAAGCGTTCGTTGATACCGTGAGGATTAACAGTGCCGATTTGAAAAATAAATTTTTGTTCTAGAGTATTGTGAGTACATGTACGTACGGTTTCCATAGTTTAAACTTGTTGCAGTAAGTTACAATTACAGAAGTTCTAGTGCAGTAAAAAAATTTCCGCTTGATTGCTTGAACAAATTTCTCCTAGAGTATGATAAATGACTATTAGGTTTTGTTGCCACAAAAATGAGTCCCTTAGCCTTTTGATCGATAAAACACGTGTCCTTCACTTTATATCTAAGAGCCCGCTTAATACGGACACTTCAGCAATTTTTGAAGAACTCGAAAAGGATAAATTGAATTAGTTTTCATCCAAAGTATCAATCTTCCTCTTGGGTGACTTCAATATTCAGACAGTGTTTGTCATGACGGACATAACATCACAACAAATGATCTGTCTGACTCTTCATTTCGTCCCAGGCGACGGAACAGTTATGACAACGAGTTCAATTCTCATGGTAAAAGACTCCTTGATATTTGCAAAAGTGCTGACCTCAAAATTCTAAACGGAAGAGTCAGCGGTGATGCTTTGGGTAGACCCACATTCCACGGAAGAAACGGACTAATTGTCACCGATTACGCAACTTGTAACCAAGATATTTTTTCCTATGTTTCACACTTTGTCGTCAAGCAGCCATGCTCATTATCGGACCATAGTCCAATAGTAGAATAGTGAAGCCTTAGAGCCAAGCCTGGCCCATAGCTGCCGGAGCTTATCCCGGTTTCTGTAGCATGAAGCGGCTGGAAGTATTTCTACTTCCCCTAGACGGGATGCTAGTCCATCGCAGGTCACTCCCCCGCAATTTTGTGAGGTTTCCCCAACAATTCGCCTGTACCCATTTATACACCTAGGTGGAGAAAGGCACTGTGAGAGTAAATTGTCTTGCCCAAGAACACAACACAATGTCCCCGGCCAGGGCTCGAATCCGGACCGTTCGCTCCGGAGTCGAGCGCACTAATCATGAGGCCACCTCGCCTCCCACATAGTCCAATAGTAACCTGGATGAAAAACGAAAACACAAGTATCCCTGAACTTAACTCCTCGCATGAGAACACTTCGTTATCTCGTCTTCCTATGCAGTTCCTTTGCGAAAATGATTCTGCTACAAAATTCAGATATCTTACGTTCACTTGATCTCCAAATGCTCATACGAGACTACAGTGAGGAAGACATTGCCGATGATGTCAACACATCGCTTGGAAATGTAGAGTACATGTTAATTTCAGCAGCTAAAGGATGTTTAAAGATAAGAATAAAAAAATCGTACAAAAATGACTCTGGTATCGAACAAAAACTGGTTTGATAAAGAATGTTGCTTTAAGGTTATTCCTCACAATTGCACTGCGCATCCTTTCTGCGCATAATTTATGGCGTCATTTAGCGCGCCCGCGTGCACGCGCACATTGAAAATATGGCGGATTTGCCTTGATATTGAGCGCTGTCAGTTGGAAAATGGTTATAGCTCACCAACAAGCACGGGCACCCCAACTTTTTTTTCAGTCATTGTAATCAACTTATCATAAACTTTGCTTGAGGAAAGACTGATCTGATTCCTATTGCTGAAAATTGAATAAATAACGAAAATAGCAGGTAAACTGTGGTCTTTTCTGTTTTGCCGTATGGTAACCATGTCAAGAAATTTGGTTGAGATTTTATTCAAGAATTCAGCTTTCTGTCTAAATCATACTTAAAAAGTTTATTTGTGTCCGATACAATGCATTGACTCCAGTTTAATGCGTGTTCTCATGAGTTTCGGTCACAAAAATTTACAATTATTACTGGGAATGCGTTCTTGTAATAAGCATTAAATAATGCCAAAATGGGTCATTTTCATTATCCCAGTGCTCCTTAATGAGTATGGGCACCCCCCTTTTTTATTTCAAAATTGAAGTTCTCATATGATAAATATTCAGTGGGCAAAGTTTGAACGAAAATCTATTGTCAGTTTTATTTCAGGGGAATTACCTTAAGAAACACGAGCTAAGGGAAATTTCAAACCAAAAACACAGAGATCCTTTAAATGCAAATTTACGAGAGCAGTATCATGATACCTTAAAAGCCTACACTGAATAAGCAGAATAAGAAAAAAAAAATGATTACTACAACTCAAAAATCACTGAGTTAGAGGAAAATGCAAGTCTCGGACAAAAACAGCTTTTGGGAATGTTTCAAATCAATGGATGACACGCGAAAAGATAAAGACGACAGTTAACATACTTTCGTTCCCTTCACTCGAAAAGTCCTCTAGGTCCTATTCAGCAGTCAATAATGAATGATCTAAACCTTCTAGAACTTCAAAAAGAGCAGTTTCCCTCTTTAGACTACTTGATCACTGAAAAGGAAATATTTATAGCCAATTTTCTAGCCTTCAAGAAATGATGCCCGCGTATCTTAAACTCTTCAAGTCAATTCTTACTTCAGGTATAATGCCTAACACTTGGTGTCGCGGTCTCATTACACCAATATATATAAATCAGGAGGAAGGAATTAACCATCAAACTACCGAGGAATTTGTGTCTCCAGCTGTTTGGGAAAATTATTTTGTTCTATTTTAAATCAGCGACTGCTTGAGCATGTCAATTCTCTTAATATTCTACACAATTCCCAGATTGGTCTTTTACACAAAAATCGAACAGCAGACCATGTTCTTAA
>JAHPZR010014622.1:0-19615 GCA_019787425.1 Platygyra sinensis | reverse complement strand
GATTCGTCAATTCTCTACCCGATTTTCACATGATTGAAACCGAACTCCACACGTATTTTAAGAATATTTTTTTTCTAAAATATAAAAAAAAAGGTTTTTGAAAGGTAAGGCATTACACAGCTGCTCAAAATATGGCAAATTTACAACAGCTTGCACGCCGAAAAACAATTAATCTGCATGCATTCATCGTCAATGGCGTTTGTTTCGCAAATTTGCATTTGTGTTTTGCATCTGACAGTGTTCCCTTATTTAAAAGAATATTGTTTAAGTCCATTAAAGCTTAATCATTTCAGCTTAATGGTACCTACGAGTACTAGCTGTTACGATAACCATTGCACAGAAGGCGACATATTCAAAAGGAAATTTCCAGTTTCCTTAATAAAAGAAAAATTTGTAGATGGATAGCGCACTCTTTTCGAACTGGATCCTACGCTGGAGAATTGCATGTCCTTTGCCACGAAAAGTTTTGAAAACAAGTTAAAAAGGGATGCGAAATTTCAAAGAGTACAAATAATGCACGGAGATTCTGTAACTGCGTTTTACAAACCTTCCTGGTGAGAGAAAACAAATTTAGTACCAGTTACACAGAATGGTGCATACTAAAACTTATGAAATAAACCAAACAATGAATCATAGTAAAATTCCTCTTATTCTCTCAGTTTTATTTTAAAATAATTTTATGTTTTATTTTATGTTAAAATAATTATTAGAAAATAAAAGAATGTATGTATGTATGTATCTCAAGTAGTGAAAAATTGACAGTTTTTTTTTTGTCATCAGTTTGGAATAAGAAAAATTACCAAACGAACACCTGGCTCCCCCTACTATTTTTTTAATATTTAGACATTTCAATATAAATGATTTTTTTCCCCTACGTGTCGTCATGTTCCCAGGCGTGTACAGCACATGTTTGCTTGATAGACCGCGTCAGTTGTTGTCGGTTCGTCACATGCGTTAATTCCTTACAACGGAAAACCTCACCCTGTTCCTGTGACTGTACAGCCAGTTTTAATTATTGGGCCAAATATCAATTTTTGACATAAATAACACTGGTCTTCACCGTCATGAAGTTTTCTAATAGAAATGAAACGTGACGTTGTTGAGAGCAATATGGAAACAGCTGTCCGAAACAAGGCAATTTAAAGGCAGAGAAGACAAGAAATGAATTTAATCATTGTGGATGACAAAAATTTTAATCTTCAGCTTGACAGACAAACAAACAACAATGGTGGTGATGTCACTAATTGTTGGCGATCTGTTAAGGTTGAGTTAATACACCTGCTGGTGGGAGGCGCGGTGGCCTCATGGTTAGTACGCTCGACTCCGGAGCGAGCGGTCCGGGTTCGAGCCCCGGCCGTGGACATTGTGGTGTGTTCTTGGGCAAGACACTTAACACTCACGGTGCCTCTCTCCACCCAGGTGTATAAATGGGTACCGGCGAATCTAATGCTGGGGGTAACCCTGCGATGGACTAGCATACCATCCAGTGGGGAGAAGAAATACTCCCTAGTCGCTTCATGCTACAAAACCGGGATAACTCCGGCCTGATGGGTCACTTGGCTCGTATGCAGACTTTACCTTACCTTTAATACACCCGCTTAATACGGACACCGCGATATTACGGACATATTCGTTTGTCCCGACAAAAAGCTCATATTTCGTCTATAAGATTAACCCAATGTAACATTAATCATAACATTACGTATTATATGATCACGATAATTGTTACTGTTTTTGTCTTAGTTTATAAAAGCTTTTGCAACACTGTATGCATTTATGGTCATGCAAATAAAGCTAGTTGTTGTAACGCATGTCCCCTTCGTGTCTGTTTGACGGGGTTTTACTGTGCTCAATAGCCCAGGTTCGATATAGCAACATTCAAACATGGCTTCGAGGCTTTCGGTCAAAATTGCAAATTTTTCAAGTTTCTTTTGTCTCTCAATTCCCAAAAGAGACTTAGATACAAAGAAAACAACACCAAATATAGAAGTTTGACCAGAAAGCCTCGGAGCCATGTTAGAATATTGATGATATATCGAACGTGGCCTATTGTTAAATGCTGAAAAAGAGAACTTGAAAATGCATTAAAGTATTCATCATTCTTATCCAAGAGATCGATCTATTTGCATTTCTACTGCTGAATTACAAACTGAAAATTGCGCGGCCCAATAATCTGAAAAGAAGGCACACTCTAGGGACGTAAAGCGAGTACAAGCTCCCTTGCGTGTCCGGATAGGACATATGTGCAGGAACAGCACAGAAGGTGATAATCACAAAGGGACTAAAGTATGCTAAAAATGTGTTGAAACGAGGGCAGTTTACAAGAGCATTCCGTGCACAATTTGCGAACTGAGGACTGTTCGACCTTGCTTCATGACGCAAGAATTCAAACTCAGTTGAATGTTATGAGCAACAGAACCCAGTTTTTTTCTTCAAAACCGGGCAATGACACAAGGAAACTTGTCTCTGCAACATGTCCTCGCTTCATGTCCCCGGCACCATGTACTCTAGTGGGTGACCAACCTCGATCCCAGGGTCATTCATATTTTACCCTGGGAACGAGGTTGGTGAGTGTCCGCCGAAACAGTACATGCACAGGCACGGATTTCTGTGGGGGAGATTTGGTGGCTAGCCATCCCCTTTGGAGAAGGAAAAAAAATTAAAAATGGAAAATGATTGTGATTATCATGACAGAATTAAGATGCATGCGCTCTGGACAGATACGTTCTTGTAATTTCTAGCTTGTAACATCGCCAGTACTTCGGGTGAAAACGTTTTCAATTCAGGGTCCCAATTCTCTAGTTGCAACGTTTGGATCTTGCTTCGACCTTGATCCATCTAATCAAGTGACACGCACAACGAGCTAATTTTCTCAATATACTTGGAACCATCAGGATCAGGATCTCAATCTACTTGTCAGAAAGTTCCTTGTGAACATTTGCGAGCCAGCAAACACATCATTGAATTTGGTGTGGCCCTTATCTATACCTTACTTTAGAGGGGATGGGCGTCTACAAGACTTCAGACGGCCAAACAAAACTGATTTAGCCAGACAGAAAGTATTATCCGGCGGTAAACACAGTTTCAGACAAGTTTAGAGTAGTATAGGGGCATCGAATAAACCTCGTTGCTGCGTTTCCCTGCGGGCCCTCTGTGTTGCTGAAATTTAATAAGTGCCTTCCTGTATACGAGTTTGGACTTCCTGACAAAGAAACTGATTTCCGCATTAAGCGTTTTCCTCAATACTAATAAGCGCATCGCTTTATAGTCGGAAGAAAGCGAGATACTCAAACGGGGGTATCACAATGACGCAACGGGCTAGCTTATTCGCTATTAGAACCATTAAAGTATAATTCAAGCGAACTGTTTTATTGATCTCACAACAGATTTATACGGCTACCATTTATTCTTGGCACATTAACTATTCACACCAATGGTTTGTTGCGATTCTACTAAATTTCTACTCACAAACAATGGACGGACTACGAGGTAATCATACAGTGCTCCAAGGAAATGGCGCTTTATGTCGTTTTTGAAAAAAAAAAACATTAAAAACTATTTCTCCCTCGAGTCAAGACAATAGAGAAAAAAATTTAAAAGCCAAGTTTACTAAGTTAAGTTAAAGTTCAAAATCTTTCTCCTGTATTAAAAAGTCAATAATTTTTAGCATACTCTCGTTTTATTTCTTTCAAATACAAATTTCTAAGTGTACAAGAAATTCCTATGCACGTTCACCGGAACTTCCTGTCTTTTGCAGTTTTTCTTTTCACGTCTCAGAAAGTAAACGGTAAACGCCTTACAATTTTGTTGCTCCAATCCTCCATAGAAAAAAGATGGCGACTGGTACATTTATCAATAGTGCTTAGCGCACGAAAACCTGTACTGAGTGTCCTTAGTACAGGGGCAAACATTGTAGAAATTTGGCTTTCTTTGTGCATTGTTGTGTCTTTTTTTCCTACGGTGCATTACAGTCGTAATTTCCTTCAGTTTGATCGGACAGGTCCATGGACAGGACTCACGACTCAAACGGCATTTGGCAGAAATCCTTGGGCTTGCCGACATAGCATTCATTTTTAAAGTGCACCTAACCCCAAATTTTTTTTTCCTCGTTAAAACTAATCTACTTGTTATTTGAAATACTTCTGCGAAAAAATTTTTTGATTCGGATAAATCCTCGATTTTCTGTGCCCCGACAAAATCTCGAAAATAGCTCCAAAACACCGCCATGTTGTTGCACGACCGAGTCTGAGGAGAATGGGTCCAGCAGCCGGTGTGACGTCTACCAGGAAGATCGAATATCTCCCGTCCGCTCATTTCCTTGAGGATGATGCAAAACATTTTCGAAAAGTGCGCAGAAACGCCTTCCAGAGGTGCTATCGGCTGTTGCAGCGATATCCCAGATTTAAAGAAAGATATACTAACAATTTAATAGCGATGATCGGTCAATAGTACAATAAAAACGTAAATGATGGTGGATTTTTGTCGAATTATCGAACAAGCGAACTATCGCTGTGAGAACCATTGAAGAACTCGAGACTCTTAGTGGAATTTGTTCCGCAGACTTTCAAACGCTATTTTCAAAATTTTCTGCTGAAAGCCAACCAGCAATTTGTAGAGATACTAACGACAACCTATATCTTCCAATCCCACAGTATTTATAACATATCCGGCAAAGTATGGGGGTTTTTTGCGGACAAAATTTCCAACGTGAATACATCAATGTTTTGTTAAATAAATCATTGTTATGCGTAATAATACAAATTTGAAAGTAACATAAATCAATTTCGTCCGGGATACATCAATTTTGAGTGACATACATCGATGTTGTGTAGCATACATCGCTTTCTCGAATCATTCGTGCGTGACCGTATACAACTAAAAGATGTTCGATAAAACTAAAAGATGAGGAAGCGGAAATAGAAGTGACCGGAAGTTGGCTGGAAGAAGAGGCCAATATGGCGGAAACAGGAGAGGAGTAGGGAGTTTAAAATTCTGCGTTGTCTGGAGAACGTGAACCACGACGGTTAACTTTTCAACTTTATATTCCGAATTTAACGCTGCGTTCCATGCACAATTTCGAGATAGTTTTGCCAGTGAGAAACAAACTAAATGACTTAAGAGTATAGCGAGATTCGTAGGTAAAATATAAGTTTATTTTTTGATCGGCGTTGTCCTCGGCGTCGCCGTCGTGGTTTCTTAAACTCCCTAAAGTAAGATGCTCCCTAAACCCTAAACCCTAACGGACCGGAAGTCGGCTAGAAGGCCAATATGGTGGAAATGGAAGAGGATTAGGGGGATGCACGGATTTGGCTGCCCAACAATCGACGGATTTTTTATTCCTTTGGTAGACTACTGAAATGGCGCAGAAGGGCAAAGGAACACTGCGTCCTGCGACTCGGCTTAACTTTTTTAGTCGCCGTTTTACGAGAAAACGAAATACGGCTCTCGAATGAAGTGGGGGAGATCTCAGATTGAGTTAAAAACGACCCTACGGTTCTTGAAATTTCTTCATTTGCCCTTCACTTTTAATTTGATCGTAATAAGTATCTCGATTTTTCTTTGCTTCACAGACTTGTTTCTGAAGGGCACGGTTATTGTTATTAGGAGGAATTTTAAACAGAGAGTAGCCGTTAGATTGTGCTTTAGCAAATTTTCTTGAGTTCATAGTTCTGTATGGTTTTCAGTGCTAGGTGCTGGCCGCTTCGCAGAGTTTCGACAGAGTTCGACATCTTTTAGCCTGCATGGCAACCGTTCTAGTACGAACAGCTTTTTTCAGCATTCTGACTGGATGCAAATTGGAGCGAGAACCTCTGTGCTTACACAGTCGAACCTCCAGCTGCGACCACCTCTCCTCAGTGACCAGTATTCCTAAATACCAAGACTTCCCAAGTCAAATCACTATATTTGAAACGTCTTGTAACCGGAAACCTCTCCTAAGCGGCCGCGACCACTTCCAGAGCTAAAAGTTTGAAATTTTCTTTTGTTTTTAACCTCCCGTAAGCGACCAATTGACCGATAATAAACAGGAAAGTGGACAATAAATTATAAGGCGTTGTTACATTATGGTATTACTGCATAACACGAGAGACGGAAATTTCTCGATGGGAAGTACTGTATTTTTTCTCGAAATTGATTTCTTATATGAATAAACATTTAAAATATGGGTAAGTCTCTGCACTTATCATATGCTAATCAGGCAACATTGTCAAGAACCGTAGGGTCGTTTGTAACTCAATCTGAGATCTCCCCCACTTCATTCGAGAGCCGTATTTCGTTTTCTCGTAAAACGGCGACTAAAAAAGTTAGGGACGGACCATTAGAAAAGTGATGGGGGGGGGGGGGGGGGTGGGGAATTTTCAGCTTGCACGAATTTTTTTTTCGCTCCTCGCTTGTGCAGGAATTTTTTTTGCAGGTGAAACTCTCTGCACGAATTTTTTTTTTTTTTCAGACAAACATTGCTTTTTTTTTGAACAATGAAATATTGATTCATTATCTATGTTTTTGTGCTCTACCAATTATTATTCTATGTACTCACAACAGATCAAAGGATATAAGCCACTTTAACGCAAAATCTTTTCCAAAATGTACACACAGTGAGAGAGGAGGAAGCCACTTGGGGTAGACGGCTTCCCTGTACATTGTTGCAGTCCCTTTCCTCTGGAATTCCTCTCCCACAGCCCATCATAATGATTCCATGCGCCATTAACCAAAACAGCCCCTCTGTAGTGCCCTCCACTCCAAAACGTCAATCCAAACAAGAGGTACCTGTTTAGTTAAAGTGAAACATTAAAATGATTGTTAAAATATATTTGATTTTCATGGTACTCTGTAAGAACTTAAATAAAGTTGGCTTCGTTCTACCAAAAAATGAATAAGACTCACCTTTCGTGTGAGAGTTCCACATAGTCTGGTAGCTGGCTGCATTCTGTCAAAATGCCCTGACGGGCGAAAATGTCCACTGACATCACAAGGAATGGTGGGATACATTTTGCACCTCCTTGAAATGTCCTTCTGATGTTAGTGCGCATCCCAGCACAGTAGGATTGAATGGTTTTCCTTTGATGAACGCGGAAGGACATTACATTATCAAAACCATGTCAGAAAATAACATAACATAACTTAAATTTCTTTAAAAGACCTTAAAAAATTATAAGGCCAACACACAAAACTACTCCATACTATATATTTACACAGCACTATATTTCAAGTACAACTCTTGATACTCACAGAAGCTGGCCACTAACTGGACCTTGCACAAAGCAAGTGCCAAGGAAGTGACTGGCACCGGGTGGGACTGTGAGCATACGTTGTCCACACTGAGTTGGCTGAGAGTCTGTTTCAATCCACTGTGTCAGAGACTCTTGGAGAAACCTTGGTGGTGGAATTCCAGGATTACTAAAATATAAAGATACCAGCAGCTCCAGGTAAACAAACTTAATGTGACATCCAACAGAGGTTCTTGGATAAAAATTTAAACAGTTGTGGAGGTAATGAAAACATCACTTGCATTACACATAAACAATAACAGTAAAGGGGATATGAGAGTAGGTAATGCAATTACCCAACTGATGGATAACATGCATACAGCCCAATTAAAAAGCTAAACCATTTACATGTACCTTAAAGTAATTGCTTTGGAACAAATCTTCTTCACTCCAGAAGGGCAATGAGGAGATGGACATGTGCTGGTAAAGGATGTCTCCAAGGCAGAGTAAAGCCTTGAAACAAATAGATCCTCTTCATTTCCCCAAAGATCTAGTTTGACTGACTGTGCAAGATTAAATCGGCCAGGAAACAACTTAAGCCATTCACATTTGCCTTCTGCAAAGTTTCCATCATCAAACATTTCGCAGATCTTAATGAGTGTAATAGCATACAATTCTGGTGATCTTGATAAACACTGGAAGAACTTGTTACGTGTCTTCATCAAAACATAAAAAATTGTCAAGAAGTTATCAATAGGACAAGTGTTCACAAGGTTGACCTGCCCTTGATGTGGCACTGTGACTGTACCACCCCAGGGAGGAACTTGGAGTACAGCATGTGCTTCTTTGTTTCGTCCAGTCCGAGGCAGGGCAACATGAATTTCCTGATGTGGTGCATGCTTTCTCCTTTGATTCACAGATGAATAAAAATGTTTTTTGATATTTTCAATCTTGTTTGCCTTTGTAAACCCTTTCTTTTCACAGTCCTTCTTTGAAAAATTGCAATTTGCCATTAAATACAGATCAAGCTGGGAGACATAAAGGTTTTCCAGTTCATTTGTTCTAATGAGCTTTTCCCAGTCAAAATCATCATATGTTTTGGCCTTTTCGACTGCTCTGGCACTTGCATTTGTCTTTTTTGAAAGAAATGCTTTGATTTTGGCATTGTAACGCCGTTTCAGTTCATTTATAACAGCATTCCTAAGGTCTTCTCCAGTATATTTGGAAACAAACTCATCTACAGATGCCAACATCTTGGCAAGAGTATCATTTGCATCTGTTACACTGGCATGAACAGAAAGAGACTCATCTGATTTCTCGTATTTCAGTTCCAACTCTGGATTGCCACAAGACAAAACTAACTCATCTAGTTTTTTCCGGGGACAGAACTCATCTCGCTTTCTTGTAGAGGCATCTACTACATGCTCTGTTTTGAGACCAAACTTCTCTGTTATCTTTCCTGAGGAAATAGCTTCAGGATGAGCATAGTGGAAGTCCACTTCACAAGAATAGTCTGGGACTGGAGGCTGAATACGTCCAACTACCATCCCACTCCACCCATTCAACAACACCTTTGAATTCTCAATTGAAGCATGAAAGTCGCAAATACGTCCATTCTTTGTTTCACATCCACTCCTGATTCCCTCAAATCCATTATCAAAAACAAAATAATGACCATCAAAAAAATCCTTTACAAATTTGTAATAACCCTTCCCGGCACACTTTTCAAGCATTGCAGAAGAAGTAGCACCTGCACACTTCACCATGTACTTTTCATCAAAGAAGAACTTTTGATAATCATCAAACCAAGGAGTCATAGCATGTATGCTAGTTCCCATACATGCTTTTCCATCAAACCGTTTCTTTATTTCCTCAGCACAATCCTTTGAAATTTTTTCCTCCTGCTCAGTCTGCAATCTCTTCAAATCATCAATACTCAGTTCTGCAAGTTTGAATTTACCTTCATCATCAACAATTGAAGTGCAAGGAACAGGTATAGACCTTCCATCCCCTAGGCACTCATTCAGGGACCTCATTACTTTTTCAACAATGTGGCATGATGAATCGTTTGGAGCATAATGGAATCTGCATTGAAGGTCCAAGTAGTTTAACATAAAGTACTCTGCCATTCGTATCTGGGTCATTTGTTCATGGCTTGAAACACCTGGCCCAGCATCTGAAGTTTGAATGTCAAGTGGCCTGTACATATAAGATAAGATGTCAAAGAACATTTATTTGTTGCAATTTCTTTTTTTGTTGTTTTATATTTTCTGTCTTATTATTTTTTGACCATCAAACAGAAACCAAGTTAATTACAAATATGTGATGAAATAACACCCTGTAACAACATTGTTGGAAACAGTCCTCTTTTGAGGAAGTGTTATCCTCATCAAGTACCCTGTATTTACTCTGAAAATTGTACTCTTAAATGAGCACTGCCCTGGACAAAAATGGTGATGATAATACTTGTTGCACTGTAATCACCATGGTGCTTTTTGAGCTAATACCATGTGTGACACTTCAAAAAAACTAATATAGAGACACATTCACAGACAGTCTGTGCAATTACAATATTGAAGACCTAAAAATAAGATATGTCCAGGATTGACCACTAATGAGATTCAAATTTCTTATGATAAGCATCACAAAGTATCCTCATTGGTAAAAAGTCACCAACACACACACAATTCTGTCAAATAAGAATATGAAAATGTCAAATAACCCTGCCAAATATGAAGTAGTTATGAAGCAATACTTGTGTTCAATCCTGGACATAAGTGCTAAAAATACCAAGGCTTTCAGTATTTAACAACAGGCATTACTGTCTGTGAATAAAATGCATACATGCAGTACATACATGTAACTACAGAACTTCAGTGGAGATCAAAGCAACTAAACTTGATGTATTATTAAACGATACCATAATTTATTATCATGGTATGTGTAGGTTTTCACCTGTGCCTGGGAAGACCAACACTCTCCATTTCTTTACGAATATCTTGGCAAAGCTTCTTTACAGACTTGTAGTCAGCCTGTAAATCTTCCCACAGCTGACAGTCAAGCTTTGATTCTAAAAAAAAAATCACTACATTTATATCCATGTATTAAATGTACTTGTAGAAAGGCTCAAGTCTGAGGCCAGATCCTCAGGGAGGTAAAAGTTAATGCAACAGAAGGAAACCAATTGTCTAAGAATAAAATTAAATGAATGGACAGAAGTTTAATTAGAGAACATATACATTATTCTGTTTAATATTACTAGGTAATCTTGTGGTAGACTTGCTACTCATTACTGTAACTGTACAGTGGTAAATGAAATGACCTTTGTCAAATAGGTGAATGACCTTTTCCAAATATTAAATAAATATATAAATCCCCTGAAGAGTGAGCGATCACGAAACAGGCTTGTAGGGATAAAAGTGTAGTCTTTTCCTTTTTCGATATAAAATAATACATGTATATGCCATTATTAATATTATTGTACTGCCATTAGCCCACAAATAAAAACCAAATCACATTGCTCACCTATACTTTTCAACTGCTCAACCAGTAAGGATAGATCTTCCACTGTTTTGCCCAAAGCTGTTTGTTGCCTGTACTGATCTACTGAGAGAAGACCAACTTCCAATCTCTTTAGAAGAATGTGGATCCTCAACATTTCTCTGGAAAGATATTATCTCCTCCCTCTGCCACTCTTTCATAGTCCTCCTCAATTGTCATAAGTTCAAACTGAAATACAGAATCCCTCATTGCATTGAGATAGGGTAAGGATTCCTCAAGTGAGAAATTAGCTAAAACAGCTGTCTCTGAGACTCCTTCCAAAGGCATCTCATGTTCATTTCGGAAGATATATCTGTTCGCAAATAAGTCATTAGCCCAGTTTGTAGCAGAACTTGGATAGATGTGCTTTGGTTTACAAGTCACAGAGACTGTAACATCTCCTGGAACAAATTTGTCACGTCCTTTGTATTCCACCTCTTTCATGTCATTAACCATTAGTATTACTCCAGGTGCGACATAACCAACAGGATCAGGATAATCTGCCGAAGGGAGTTTAAATTGGCTATCAGGTCCAGTGTTAAGCTGAACTGGAGTATGGAGTGGTCTTGAAAATCCCTCTGATGTCCCACATCTTACATATGCTTTGTCATCAATAGCACGCCTGATGACCAGACTCTTGCCATGTACAGGACTGGAATTGGCAAATGCAAATCGGGTGTAATTCTTAACATGTGCTCGATTGTAGTGAACATTGATGTGCCTCTGATGATGTTTCTTTGGGGACGAAGATGTGCCCTAAGATTCTGCCCACGATGTTGTTCTGCCTGTCTATAGCGTTTGTTTCTGCACTTTCCCCAGGAGCGAACGGTTTCCTTGGATTTAATTGCTTTCTTGCCAAGTTGATGAAGACGCCTTTTTTAAAAAAAAAAAAAAATCATTAAATAGAAAAGGAAAATGTGTGCTTTCTGATTGGTTGAAACCATTTACAATAACTCTGCAGAAACATAGAAACTCCCTTGGTGTTTTGGTTTCATACAACAATAAAAAAGTCCAAACATACATGTATATGAAATTTTTCTTTGGTTTAAAATTTTCAGAAGCAGTTTGATTTGTATTTCCATTGTTAGAATTTAAGATAATGAATGCAAGAAAGGAAAAGAAAAATACAAATAAAACTGGTTTGCAAAACTTTAAACCAAGGAAAGCTTTGAACCACAACATATACGAACATATAATACAGGTAACATCTCAAGATCCCTGCACCTCTACACATGCATGCTATCTTTGCCGACTCAGTATTACATGTCTTTGGTAATTTTTAATTTTACGATTACCAAGTGCATGTTACTGTATGATTTCCAACACCAACTTTCAGATTTATAATTTCATTTTCTTTTATGTCATCATCTATCATTAGTTACCTGTTTGCAATTCGCAGCATCTCTTTGGAATGAATTCGGTGTTCATGCTCAAGGTAGCCTGTTCCTTCGTCTCCCCATCTGCGTGTGCGAGCCTTCAATTGTTCCTGTAAAACTTCATAGACTGCTTGCTCTGCTCTACGGTCAATCCTGTAACACCCTCTACCTTTGCCTTTCTGTGACAGGAGGCTCTGTTTCCACTTGTGGAAAAGTCTACGAGAAATTCTCTTTTTGACATCCTTTTTAGATCTACCCTGGAGTCTTCTCGATCTTTCTCTTTTCATCTCGATGTCGAAGTTTCTATTTTCCACTTCTTCATCATGCAGGCGGGCTCTTTTTATGGTAATTTCTTTCTCACATCTATTTAGGTCTGTTTGCAACCTAGATATAAGAGCTTCTAAATGGCTCTGTGCTTCACTCTCTGCTTGTTCTTGATTCTTGCCCACTTCACTTAAAAAATTCTCGATGGTTCGTTTTAATTTCTCAGTACGCTGGTTTTGCAATCCCAATATCAAAGCTAGTTGTGTTGACGAGAACATACTTGAAAGGACAAATGTAAGAATGGCACGGTCTTTTGAAGATCACAATAATTTCGTCAGAGTTGAAAAGTGAGCAGCTAGTTCAGTTTCAAAACGTTCGCCAGCATGCTCTTCAATCGAGGGACTGTGCCTGTTCAGAACATGATCCAAGCTTCGACACAAAGACATATTGATCAACGGCAGTTCTAAAAGCAAAATGAACGTGTGGCCACCATTGTTTAAAAACAGAACTGGCAAACCATTCTTCGACAAGATCTTTTCTTTAAACTGTCGTCGTGCTTCTTTCTTGTCTGGTTTACATGCTATCGATGGTACTTTCCCAGCGAATTGATCGAATGCCTCTTGGAAAGCAATGCAGTTAACGGCAACTAATTCGTCAAGCAGACTGTTAAGTGCAATCAACCTTTCTCGGCTACACTCATAACTTTGTTCGATTGCCTCCTTGAGCTCAGCGTGTCTTTCATCTGCCGTTTTGTTGCATAATGAAACACTAACATTTTTTAAACCAAAACTACAGTTGAAATTTACTTATGGTCTCTTCCCGCGTGAAGTTTTTTCCAAGCTGTCCGCCATTTTTTTTGAATACATGTGTTCAATTTTGTCAGCGGTTGTGATCAGCATCCAGTCCTCCCCGGCCTTGTAACAAGCCCCTTTGCAAGCAGGCCTTGCAAAGATGGCAGATTTAACAGACAAAATTGAAGAGGAAAGCTCGTTCTATAAATGGTTAAAAAAAGCCTCTTTGGATAAAACACTACAGAAGTTTATCTGAAAACGGAATTACCGAAATTTGTCATTTAGAGGATGTCAAGGAAGATGATGCGGAGACGCTCGGGCTGACCAAGTTCGAGTACAGGAGATTAGCTCGCTTATACGCCGACTTCAAAGCACAGGCCGAGCCGCAGTGTTCTCGTGGAAAATCAGCCACAAGTAAAGCTGCGTTCAAGACCTCAAGTTCCTCGACTGTATTGAGCTTGCCGAAAGTCATGAAAGATTTCGTTCAAAACACGTGACGGGCAGGGACACGTGGTTGTGCGAACCGAATCATTAAGCGCCAGTTCAAGAATTTGTACTACGAGTCTCCAGTCACCCCCACACAGTGTTTTCAAATTCTTTTATTCTTCAAATGGCAGGCGAGAGAATGAAATATTCGAGTTCATTGCGCGATTGTGAACTCTGGTGCAGGAAAGAACGCTCCAAACGCACCAATCTCTTGTTGGGAACAGCAAAGAGTCCCACGATCGACAACTGGACACCATATTATCAGAACCTTAGTCCATACGGTATTCTGAAAATCGCCAGGTCACGGTATCCTGACATAGCGGCCTTACAAGAAAATGGGGTTCAGCCGGGAAAAAATCAATATGCCACACCTGTACAAGTTCTTTGAAAGATGCCAAGACGCACTAGCACTAGCAAACAAAAATGAGGCGAATTGCCAACAAGAAATTGAAAAAACCTTAAAGGGGACAACAATCAGAGAAGGTATTTTTTCCTAATTAAGCTCATAATAAGTAATAATTTAATCAGAAACAGCCAAGACTCTATGATAAAGTAATACTTTAATGTAAACTTCAAACAAAAGCTCTATCAATAGATCGTTTTCATGTGACGTCTTGACGGCCATGTTGGTGTACAAGAACAATATATTTTTCTCTCTGTTGGGAACTTATCTCTATTTTATGCAAATTGTACACAAACATTTGTAATGTTTTGTACACAAATATGGCCGCCTTGTCACGTGAGTGAAAACCACCATAAATCAAAGAATTTATTCAACTTTTGGCTGGTATCTAGCCTAGGGTAGAACCCTCTACTAATTTTTGCACAAATAAATTACATGTGAAGTATTTGAGTATATTAACAATAAATAGTAGAGTGTATGATGATGAATGAATGAATGATGAATGATGATGATATTGACAATAATGGTATGAGTGCTGTCAGACCCCTCACTGATTACAACAATAATATACAGTGTAGGCCATATTCTTATCACTGTGACAACTTTTATACAATCTTTTTATAGGACTCCAAGAGCAAAACAGATTTTACAGCGAATTATTGGGCCAAGTTGAGAATGTCTCAAAAGAGATCAAAGAGGTTTTCAGTACCTACGAGGATTTAGTCGAGCAGTGCAGGAAGAGATTTGGCAGTAGTGTTGCTGAGCAACAGTGCAAAAGGAAAAAGAAGAGGAATGCACAGAAAGAATTAAAGAGGAAAGCAAAAAAGGGCAAAGAGCAAGTACATGTACCACCTACATGTAGCAGTGAGAAAGAACCAGATGAGGATGAAGAAGAGAGATCACTCAAAGATGAGTGGTCCACTGAGGAAGAAATTGAAGACTACATGTAATACAATTCAATAGTAATACTAAGTTTTAACATTACATGTACTACCCCATGGAAATGCACCTTTCATTTTATTATAGAATCATTATTCAAGGCGATAAGACCCATACTCTAATTTTATTGCAGGCACAATAATTTTAAAGAATTTTTACAAAAATACCAAATTCTAATATTTATATTTTCATTATAAATTTATATGTTGAAGAGTTTGATATTGAAACTGTTTATGGATAATTAATTGTATTTATTTTATTTATTATAGTACAGGATGCATTGCATGCTGCAGGCAGACTGGCTCCTGTTGAAAACCATACTTTATGGTTCTTAATTTTTGTTCAAAGTACTGGTGGCAGTGTTGCTGTTTGTGTTGTTGACAGTTAAAGTTTTAACACATATGTGTGAATACACTTTTTCATTGTGTTATAGAATTCTTATCCTATGGAATAAGACCTGTACTCTAATTTTATTGCAGGTACAATGAATTTAAAGAATTTTTACAAAGATACCAAATTCTAATATTTATATTTCCATTATAAATTTTATATGTTGAAGAGTTTGATATTGAAACTGTTTATGGATAATTAATTGTATTTATTATATTTATCATAGTACAGGATACACTACATGCTGCAGGTAGACTGGCTGCCATTGAAAACCATACTTTGTGGTTCTTAATTTTTGTTTAAAGTACTGGTGGCAGTGTTGCTGTTTGTGATGTTGACAGTTAAAGTTTTAACACATATGTATGAATACACTTTTTCATTGTATTATAGAATTCTTATTCAAGGGGATAAGACCCATCCTCTCATTTTTATTGTATGCACAATTAATTTTATAGAATATTTACAAAGATACCGAATTTCAAGTTTTATTTATTACAAATTTAATTTTATTATTTTTTTTATTATAATACGGTATGCAGTTTACTGTTGTAGGTACTTTAGCTGCAATTTAAAGCAAAAGTAAGATTCTAATTGTCTCCATTCAATAAGAAGAAAGTGATCTTTTTGTTTAATCATATTGTGCCTGGTAATATTGCTGACTTCTGAATGGCAGTTCTGGCTATTGTAGTATGAATTATAAATTTGTCACCTTATATTTGTCAATTCATGCAGTGTGAGGAAACCACTTCAGTACACTATTAGATGTCTTTAAGTACATGTATTAATGATAATTAATAATAATATGCCAGTGCCTAGGGTAAGACCCAAAGAATATTTTGAATAAGAATTGTTTAATAAACATTGGCAAATTTTATATATTAAATAAAAGTCATAATTGGACCTTTCTTCTGCATGAATTTTTTTTCTTTACCTTCTTCTTTGCACGAATTTTTTTTCTCGGCATTTTCCCTTGCATGAATTTTTTTTGGTTTTTTTCCCCCCCCCCCCCCCCCCATAAGCCGAGTCGCAGGACGCAGTGTTCCTTTGTCCTTCTGCGCCATTTCAGTAGTCTACCAAAGGAATAAAAAATCCGTCGATTGTTGGGCAGCCAAATCCGTGCATCCCCCTAATCCTCTTCCATTTCCACCATATTGGCCTTCTAGCCGACTTCCGGTCCGTTAGGGTTTAGGGTTTAGGGAGCATCTTACTTTAGGGAGTTTAAGAAACCACGACGGCGACGCCGAGGACAACGCCGATCAAAAAATAAACTTATATTTTACCTACGAATCTCGCTATACTCTTAAGTCATTTAGTTTGTTTCTCACTGGCAAAACTATCTCGAAATTGTGCATGGAACGCAGCGTTAAATTCGGAATATAAAGTTGAAAAGTTAACCGTCGTGGTTCACGTTCTCCAGACAACGCAGAATTTTAAACTCCCTACTCCTCTCCTGTTTCCGCCATATTGGCCTCTTCTTCCAGCCAACTTCCGGTCACTTCTATTTCCGCTTCCTTATCTTTTAGTTTTATCGAACATCTTTTAGTTGTATACGGTCACGCACGAATGATTCGAGAAAGCGATGTATGCTACACAACATCGATGTATGTCACTCAAAATTGATGTATCCCGGACGAAATTGATTTATGTTACTTTCAAATTTGTATTATTACGCATAACAATGATTTATTTAACAAAACATTGATGTATTCACGTTGGAAATTTTGTCCGCAAAAAACCCCCATAAAAAAAACCCCATAGCAAAGTCGCGCGATAAATTACGAAGCATTACGACCGATATATATACTTACTGAGCCCCTCCCAGGGGGGGGGTGCATGTTCCCAAGATCCCTTAACCTTTTTGGATTTTATCCCTTGTTCCCATTACTAAAACCCCTTGATGTTCCCATGATCCCAACAATCTAGTCAAGAGTTCCCCTGTTCCCTGAAAATAATTTGAAAATATCCCCTGTTCCTGAAAATAAATGCTACAGTTCCCGTGTTCCCTAAAACCCCTGGGAGGGGCTCCTTACTGATATCCGGGTGATATGTAAACAAGTCGCAACCATACGCCGCCAACCAACACTTATTTGACTTTCGATTCAGATGAAAGTCGTAAGACTAATCCTTTAGCATTACATGATATCTGAACAAAATTGTTAGACTCGCAGAGTTTTTCGAAGGTTTGGACGACAGCAGTTCGACAAAAAATTCTGTGTCTTAAATAGTGTCAAAAATATGACCGCGTAATATTATCTGCAGACCGCTTAGGGAGCACATCCTGTTCGCTTATCCGACGAATTTCGCTGCAAGCATTGAGAAGAAATTCAGGAAATTACATCGCTTATTTGTAGTTAAGACTTAAAACGTGTAACAATGTGAAATCGGTAATTGTATGAAATGCTATCTTCCGCTTTCCTTCCCGCAGCTTCAAAAATAAAGGTTCAAACAATTCTACGATTTTCAATCGCCGGATCGGTCGATGCCAGTGTTTTGGAGGTCATCACGTCTCGAAAACTGCAAGATGTACTTCGCTCTTATAAACTGAAGCATTCCAGAAAGTAAATTACAAACTGGATTTAATAGACCAACCATACCTTGACAAAATACACTCTCGCTAACGACAACTGTAGACGGACTTTAAACACTTGTGGAACGTTGTGCTTAGGTAATGAATTTACCATCCAAAGCAGTCTCAGGTGAGTTAAGGCCTGGGTCTCTGTACATTTTAAGGGGGTGGTCTAAAATAAGAGAAATAAAAACTATCTCTAAGATTCCAATTTAAGGTCAATAGCCCATTTCACGGTTAATTTTTCTCATTTGCATTACAATGTAATCCAACGTGAATGCGAGGCAGGGCTAAAACTGCAAAATAGCCGAAATTGCCTCACATACATGCTAGAATTCATTGTAATGCAAATGAGAAAAGCTAACCGTGAAAAGGGCTATTGTAAGCAAAAGCTCTGCAAAATTCAGGTATAATATATTTCATATGCCTGTCACGTGACTAACCACGCCCAATTTTGCACAAAATACATTAACTCGAGATTCCCACTATTTAGCAATGAGTTACTGAACCGGTTTTACATCTGAATAATGACTGTTAACATTTACTTTGAAACACCGCCTGGAATGAGGCAAAACTATTTCATATGTTGTTAGTGTTACAATTTAAGCTTGGAGAAGGACTGGCACTAGCAGAAAACGGCAAATAACAATGAATCAGTTTTACGTTCAATGCCATTCCAATCGGATTCCTAGACACCTACCCAGAGTCAAAGATTTAATGTATAAAAACTTAACTTTACTACGTGTCTAGTAGTGGGAATACAAGTGCTGTTTTTTTTCGCATTTTAGGGCGGGGTCAATCACGTGACCCTGTTGCTCCAAAGACAAAATGCTTAATTTGCTTCGCTTGACACAACTGAGTATGTTAACCCTGTAATTACGATGGAAAGCATGATCACTTAAAAATCATCCCAATTATCGCAACAAGTTTTTGACCCAGGCCTTAATTCACCCGAGGTCCTTGAGTTCTCTTTCCTGCTTTTCGTTTTCCTCCTCCTCCACTTCGTATCTAGCTTTCCATTCCTAATATACAAGCAGCTCGTCCGCAAAGAGGTCTTCCCCGTCGTCGCTTGAAATATTGTAAAGTGCTCTCAAAGCTCCAAGCAGTGATTTCACACGGTTGTCGAACGTGCTTGATCGAAGTTTATTTCGGAGTCTTTCGAATCGAAACTTAACTCTGACTCCAGTGATGAAAAAGAAATGATTCTTAAACAAAATTCGGACGTTTTAGTCCCGAGATATATTGGAAAGATTAATTTTGCTTTCCAATTTCTCGAGCAAATACAGAGAGCAGACTGAGGCGCCACTGTGTTTGGTTCCTGGGTAGACGTCATCAGCAACCGCCGCCCCAGACTCCCTAAAACTCGGTCGTGCAACACTTCAAGCGCGACTTTGAGAGGGCATAGAAAATCGAGGATTCAAGCAAATTCAAAAATTTTTGCGCCCAAATGCTTCGAATAACAAGTAGATTCGATTTAGCGAAAAAAAAATTTTGGGGTTAGGTGCACTTTAACAACGGCTGTTTGAAAGGTGATAAGCGTTAGAAGTTTTTTCAGCTTTTCAGTATCACAGTTTAAAGTAATTTCTCTCTTTTGGAGAAGAAACAAAATTACAGATTACAGCATTTGCATTAGTATACAAGTAGAATTTTACTTA
>JAHPZR010014621.1:10000-20000 GCA_019787425.1 Platygyra sinensis | reverse complement strand
ATTGCTCTGAAATAAAAGTGATAGAGACTTTCGTTCAAACGTTGTCCACTGAATATCTCTTTTTTTATTTAAAAAAAAAAAACAAAAACAAAAACTTTATTGGTCTAAGTCTCTAATACGAGGACTTCAACTTTGAAATAAAAGGGGGATGCCTATGCTCATTAAGGAGTCCTGAGGCATTGGAAATGCCCCGTTTTGGCATTATTTATAATGGTAATTGAACTGAGTGGAGTGCAATTTGGTCTGAAATCATACGCGTGATTTCAAAATCGAACGAGCGCGCAGCGCGAGTTCGATTTGAAATCACAAGTATGATTTCAGGCCAAAATTGCACTCCACTCAGTTCAATTACCACTTTATTAAATCCATTTTGAAATCGCACAATTTTATGGCCTTAAATTTTAGATTTTGATGCATTGTTCGAAGCCGAGCCGCGCAGGTTTGTTAGAAATAGCGGAACCGGAAATGCTTTGACATTCATTTAGTATGCAAAACGATGTCATGTGACGAAATCTCATTCAAGCATAACAAACAAACAAGTAGTTCTGAAGTGAGAACGAAAATAGTCTCTTTCACGCATCAAAGTTCGATTTTCTTCGCCTGAATCAATGATGGAAGACCTTCCTTTCTTTTGTGGTTGAGGCTGAGACTTCTCGTTGTCTTTAGAGAAGGAATTTGAGGGTGCAACCGGTGTAATTCTGCGATGGATAATTTTCTTTTGAGTTGTGAAACTCCCTCGACTGCACGATGCCCAGCTGTGGATAGTTTTCTGTTTTAAATACCGTTCAAAGGCACTCTGCATGATTTTACGGGATTCAGGCTCTTTAGTATCTCTGCTTCTTTTTGTGATCTCTGCCTACAACTTTATAGTTGGGACCTTGTCAAGTTCGTGCGGCGCCGTTTGTTTCAAGATATATTTTTCAAGATGGCGTTCATCCACTGTTTTGTGGAGCGGGTCGAAAGACTACGTATGGTTATTCACAGCGATAGAGTTGAGCTCTTGTATTGCTTCGTTTGAAACTACCGCGAACCTGGAAACATGTACCTTCTTGAGATGGCTATGAATTTGTTGTTGTGTGGTTTTCGTTCGTTTATGTTTTGCTGAACTCGGTATCACACGAATCTTGAGCAGATGTTGAAGAAACAATGCCAAAATATTCGTCAAAATGGACACTGAATGTTGGAAACGTCTTGTAAAGAAGGTCTTCAGCCTGAAGGAGCTCGTAATCATTATTCAGAAACTGTAATTAATTAAATTCGTCAATTGTCTTGAAAAAGAAAAGACAACAATAACAAAGTTTTGCCCTGTAGTTGCAAAATTCGCAACATAGGGGCTTTTTGTCATTCATTTTCCTAAAATTTTATTGGTTACATCAAACTAACCTTGAAATCTGATTGGTTGTTTTGTTTTACTGTCCCATTCTCATTGGCTGAGAAAAAGGTGCGATTTAGAGCAAAAAATAGTGCGATTCGTGAATAAATCGCACTCCTGAGAGCCAATCAGATTGCAAGTATAACCAGTGATTTCAAAATGGATTTAATAAAATATTTAATAGAAGAACTCATTCCCAGTTGTTCCCGCCAAACTGAACATTTTGTCCGTCGCGTGACTTTGCGCGACAGGCCTCCGCTCAGACAATGTGCGTTTCGTCTGAGTGGAGCAGCTTGGTGAGTTTGATCCTGTCGTCGTTGAGATTTTCTGCTTTTGTTACTTAACATAATTATCCCGTGACTATCGCCCTAATTATGATGTATTTTTGATTCCGTTTAGCGTGATTCTGTAACCAAGCTGATCTCTTACTGAGCAAAAACCAATGATTAAATGATCTGTCGCATCGAGCGTGTGTGGTTTGTTTTTTCCGGCCGATTGACGACAACACCAGTAATAATAGTAAAATCTTTGTGACCGAGACTCGTGAGAACACGAACTAAACTCAGTCATGATCAGTCATTGTGTCGGACACAAATAAACATTTAAAGTTTGATTTAAACATAAAGCTGTTGTCTTGATTAAAATTTTAACCCAATTTCTTGAAATGGTTACTAAACGGCAAAATAAAAAAAAAAGGCCACAGTGTATCTTTTATTTTCCTAATTTATTCAATTTTCAGCAATAGAAATCAGATTAGTCTTTTCTCAAGCAAAGCCTATGATAAGTTGATTACAACGACTGGAAAAAGGTGGGGCGCCTGTGCTCGTTAATGAGATATAGCCACATTTCAGCTGACAGAGCTCAATATCAAGGCAAATGCGCCATGTTTTCAGTATGCGCGTGCACGAGGTCGCGATAAATGGCGCAATAAATTAAGCGCAGAAAGGATTCGTGATGCAAATGTGAGGCCGGTGGTCACCTTAAGCCCCGGCCAAACGATCGCAACATGTCGGCGCAACATGTCGCAACATTGTTGCGACATGTTGTGTAGAGCTGGCCAAACGCACGCAACATCACGCAACAGTCTACGCAATTTGCAGCGAATATTTATGGCACCCAGTCTCCCGTCCTCCCGGACGTAAACATGGAGTATGTTTATGAGCGATTTCGCTGTCGGCGCCGCAAAATTGTGGCATTTTCTCTAATGTTGCTTGTAGAGGAAGACGAGAGAGAAGTGAAAAGAGGAAAAACTAGGTTGTGGATCAAGAGAAGACAAGAGAAGGGCTACTTTGCCAACATAGTACAGGAGCTGATGATTGAAGACGTGGCGGGTTACAGAGAAATGTTTCGAATGAAACCTGCAGATTTCCACACGATTCTCAGGTAAATCAACTTTTAAATGCCTCGTTAAACAATCTCAGTGAACCGGTCTGGCTTGGTAACCAAAGTGAAATCTACTGTCAAATTTCATAGAGCTAAATTAAACGAAGGCTAAACCAAAATGACACAACATATTGAATCGCTCGCGACTACCGCAGCTTTAATATTTTCATGCCGGTTGCCGAGATCTCGGGTTGTGGAAACCAAGATGTAGGACTAGCCCGCCTTCTCATATTAACTCATTCAAATTGTTAGACATATATTTGTAAATAACTGGATGGATTGGGAAACATAATGGGCGGGTACAACTCGTACTTGTTCGAGTCCGAGGTTATTTTTTAAATTATATATTAGCGTCTAAAAATTTCGTACGACAGATGAACATGGCAAATCTTTGACCCCCTAAACAGGAGAAATAATGAGACCAAACGTTTGTTTCAAATTAAAATATAGCTGGAGAAAATAAATGAACAATGTATCTGTTGACAATATCGAGTTCAGAGTCATAGCGTTGGACAATTAAGCCATCCGCGCGAGCCCAAGTCAATCTCGAGTCACTAGTCAACCTCGAGTCAACCACGAGTCACGCCAATTTTTTTTTCACTTTGTCCCCCCAAATATATAGATTGTAGGAAATAAGATATAGTGATAGTGATTCTCTAAGCAGTAAACGACTGGACATTTAAATAACAAGATCTCCTCGATCGCGGCTCGCTCCATTTTGATTTTTGCAGTCTCACGCGAAGGAGCGGGGTGTCACGAAAACTCAGATCCTCAAAACTCAATCCTCAGACCTAAGACCGTGAAAACTCAGACCCCTTGGAATAAAAAAAAAAAAAAAGATTTAAACTAGTCTCAGTCAGTTCTTATCACCTGAAGTGTGTTACGGTCACGCAATATTCACATGCAACAGCCAAAAAAGTAGGCTCGATTTCCGCCGTTCTCTCGTAAAAAAGCAGCGAGATATTTATCGCTGGCACGTATCGCTGATACCTATGAACATTGCGAGGCGAGTACAGGTTTAAATCTTTGTGTTTTTTTTTTAATTTTGGGGGGTCTGATGTTTCGTGACACCCCCTGGGATCGTGCTCAGTCTACCAAACTATAGTACACATGATGGCAAGTCACGTTATTTGCTGGTCCATTGCACGATTGTCTTTTCCAAATAGTGCAGGAGTGACATAGTCACATTCTATTTTTTTCGGGACATAATAAGAAAAAAAAAGAAAAAAATTGGCTTGACTCGTGGTTGACTCATGGTAACAGGGACAGCCAGGTCAACTGGGCTCATATGAAGAGGCCCTAAGAATCCCGAGATAAATTCTGATATTTATCTTGATGGTTGAGCTGTATCTGCTGTTAAGACATACTTAAAGCAGATTTGCACAAAAGTGTCATCTGACTACAAGTACCACTACCAGAATTCGGTTTTCTTTTTTATTTAAATTTGCAGCCCTAGTGAGATTTAAATAACAATTGCTCTAATTAACACAAGAAGCAGAAAACCTGAAGGAATCTGGAGGTTGTCATCAAATGACATATCATCATGCAAATGCCACTGTGAGGTCTGCATCCACAGGAGCATTTGCATTCTTCAGAAATGTTTTAAATTAATATTTTTAAACAAGCGAACATATATAATCATCGTTTAAAGACTACATTATGCAGTGTGTCCTACCTGTAGTTATTTAAGTTATTATTCTTAAATACAATAACAATTATAACAGTAATAACAATTTTAACTTAAAGATTTAGACAGCATTTATTATTTGCCAGGACAAACAATCATAACATATGAATTATTATTTGCATTATTGTTAACATGGTATTTTTGAATCACCTGCTTTCAATAGCAAGAGGCTTGGATTGATGTTTCAGAAATAATTTATAAACTTATTATAAACTAAAAATAAATAGCCCATGAACATTCCCTGAAAATGTTTTTTTTTAGAACTGAATATAATTTAACTCTTTCACTGCCAAGGGTGACTTAATAGATTTTACTCTGTCTAATACCAGATGATTTTACTTGTCAAAGGGAGACCCCTTGGCAGTGAAAGGGTTACAAAAACAAATAACAGAAACAGGTATATTTTTGCAGCTTGTATTTTGTACCTGGTCTGCTATCTGCAGTTTGAATTTTGTACTCTCTTCATCCTCTTCATACCCTGTAAGACTTGAGCACCCACCTCCCCCCTGGAGGAAACTGACAGTTAAAAAGGATTATTATAAGGTAATTATTAATATAAGTGTGTTAAAAACATTCATGGAATTTAATTTTGAATAAAACTATGATTGTTTGCTTATTTGATTTTTCAAGGTACATTGAAGCTGACATAACACCTCAGCAGATCTTAGGTGGCAACAAGGTGATAACTGCACCGAAGAGGCTGGCGGTAACACTGAGATTTTTGGCTACTGGTGAAACCTACAGATCACTGAGTTTTCAGTTCAGAATCTCCAGGGCAGCAATTTCTTACATCATAAAAGAAGTTTGTTCTGCAATTGCCAAACATCTTGGTCCGCATTTTCTACGAGTGCCTTCTTCTTCTGAGGAATGGCTAGCTATTGCCAACGCATTTCAGCAGAAATGGCAGAACCCCAATTGTATTGGAGCCATCGATGGGAAACACATTGTAATGCAGCCACCACCTAATGCAGGCTCATATTTTTACAATTACAAGCACTCTCATTCTGTTGTTCTAATGGCAGTGGCTGGTCCAGACTACCAATGCTTGTACGCTGATGTTGGTACCAATGGCGGTATCTCAGATGGGGGGGTCTGGAACAAGTGTGGTCTTGCAGGAGCAATAGAAGATGACAGTCTTTCAATTCCTCCACCCAAACTCTTACCCAATGGTACAGAACCTCTTCCATTTGTTCTAGTAGGTGATGATGCATTTGCATTGAAACCGTACTTGATGAAACCATATCCCCAACATGGGCTTGACATACAGAAAAGAATTTACAACTACAGTCACAGCCGTGCAAGACGAATCTCTGAAAACCTTTTTGGAATCCTTGCAAACCGCTGGCGTGTATTCAAAACAATCATGCAAATACCACCAGAAACAATAGAAGAAGTTGTTATGGCAGCATTGACTCTCCATAACTTTCTCAGGAGCTGCATCTCTAAAGATGTTTACTTTCCAGCCGGTTTAATTGATTCAGAGAGTGAAGATGGCAAATTGGTGCCTGGGTTATGGAGACAAGATAGTGCTTCAGAGTCCTTTCTCTCTCTGCAGGTGCCCTCAACAGGTCATAATGCAACCACAGAGGCCAAACGAGTAAGGGAGGGGTATTCAGAGTACTTTGTTAATGAAGGTGCTATAGAGTGGCAGTGGGAAAGATGTTCATAATTGATGTCTCTGAATGATCCTTAAAGGGGAAGTATCACAGGGAGTTTGACCTAACTTGGTCAAAAATTATCATGTAAATTTTATGTAACATATCAAACACGGGGGACAGTGTGTGTTTTTGATGAAATTTGAAGTATTTGGATAGCTGATGAAACACTGACTCGAGTGTTTGATATCTTCTCAATCGAAACAAAGACTAAGGAGTAAACAGAGAAGTAAAATCGTCGAAATCTAATGCTATTTAAGACCAGGGTATCCAAACCTCCTTCACGGTTGTGATTTTCTTTGTTTTAACTTGATGAATTATTAATGAGTTTGAGAAGCTCTATTAAATTACATTGTGGTAGCCTTCAGCACCAAAAGAAAATGAAAGCAACTTATACTCTGTATTAATTACTGAATGCTTGAAACAGGTATTTGAATTTATGATCAGTGTTCTCAGGCACATATATTTTAGAAACAAAAATGCAAGAACCTGAAAAACATAGAGCTGGTTAGCTATGGGCAAAAATTGTTTACAACTGAAACCTTTTATCCAAGAAGAAAACTAGGGTATTAACATTCTGGCTTGAAGGAAACTTGAACTTGAAGGCAAAGAAAGGTTGGCTTTATTTAAATTTTAATACTCCTGGAATCTCCACACTCTATTTTTGAGTGACACATTATGTCCTTAATTAGGTGGCTAATTTTTTAATGTCCATGTTTAAATTATTTTTTATAATGTTCTGCAGGAGTGCAAAAAACTGTAAAAATCAATTTCAAGTTTTGTACGCTTAAGTTACAAATCACAAACTGTCACTGTTGACAATAAAAACATGGTAGCGAGAGACAATATATAATTCAGGGAATTTTGTTCAAGGTTTGGGGAAAGGTATTAATTAAAAAGTGAAAACTCTGGAACTTTTACACATTTTCATCATGTAATAAAATACATTTTATTATGGAGATAATGCCATTTGAGTTTGGTACTCTTCAAGTGATTCTGCAGGAGTAATTTATTGCTTTGCTCAGTGGTAATTCCAAATGTAAGGTCAGATGAGGTGATTGATTTTGATACTTTGAGTGATTCTTTCAGGAATAGCTGTTTTGCTCAGTGGTTGCCAATGTGTTTTATATTATTGATTCATTAGAAGCGTAAGTTTAATTTCCAGCTGTTTTGGGAGTCTGACTGTTTATCCTCCTCCCAACGCAAGGAATGGGGGCTTACAAAATGATTGTATATCAAGTGATGTCAGTTAAAATTGTTCTGTGGTCAGCACTTATAAATTAATTCTCTTATGTGTGACAATCCTGTAGGGTCCATGCATATCAAACTATGATTTTAAATTTTGCTTTTTGTCTGGTTACTTGAACCTTTTGCGCTGTAAATTAATATATAATATTATATTCTCTCAACATGTGTTTTAAATGAATTTAAAAATTATGAAATTATTGATATATAAATAATAATACAATGAACTCAGTGCCATTGTTTGGTGTTCTGCTTTTAATAAATTATTTATAAGAAGGTAATTTTGTACAAAGCTCTTGTATTCATCAAAGAAAATAAGAAATATATAAATAAGTTGCAGAGCACTGCACAGTGTATGTCATTTTTAATTTTAAGCTAAGGTTGCATCAATATAAATAAGCTGGCAAAACCAGGTACAGTTATTTATTCAGTACTGGTTAACAATGCTGTGTGACTGGGTTAAGTTAAAGCCTTGGTTAAATGATTTGGTATAAATATGTACAAACTTTGGTTTCTTTCCAGACTATCCATAATGTTAATGTATGAGATGAAAGTTTCATTTGCTTCTCTTAGCTGTTGTTGTTCATATTAAAATTTTGTTTGGAAAACAGAACATAATAGCTTGGTTGTAGTCAAAATATGCCAATGAAACCCATACTAAACCCCAACTCTGCTGAACTGAATGTTATAGACAGCAGAATTGGAATAGTCACTTTTTTGAGAACATGCCTGTCATTTCTGACTCATGTTTTGATTATCAAACCTTATGCCTCTGAATTTCTCAATCCTGACTCTCAGGGTTTTAACTCTTGCAACAACAGTCTTCAGACAGTCTAACTCCCTCTATTTAAATATTCTATGAAACCATTATCCCCTAAATTGCTTTTTTCTGTGTCTCTACAGTATTCATGACCAAATCACACCATAAAGATTGGGTTCAAATTGGACAAAACCCTTGCAAAACCGGACAACAAAGGCTATAAAAACTAATAGCCAGTTCTCTAATGTCTGTAAGTACAGTACCTTGAAAAAAAGGAGAGATTTGTCCGAAATGAGGTAAAGAGTGTCCGAAAATTAAACATCCGAATTTGTTTGGAAGCAATGAATTACTTTTACGAGCTATAAATCATTAAAATTTATATCGTTACGTTTGGCTCATTTAGATAAAAATGAACTGTCCGGAATCCGCTTGTCTTGCCAATGGATTTTGCAAGTATACATTACCACCGTGGTCAGTGCCAGATGAGAATGGTCGAAACTGTGGTGGATGTGAAGAGGTCTGGCTATTGATTTCGTTGCCCATTTCCAGGTCGAATAGAACGTCGCTTATGCGTTTCTCGGCCAATGCTCGGCTTCTGCTGTCCAGGTTGTTGAGTTTTTCATCAACATACATGGCGAACGAACTAGCCCTTGTCACGGATTCTAGTTTTGGTGGCGGCTCTTGTAGTGCTTTTATACATGTTACAAAGAGCTCTTCCTTTTTCGCTTCACTGCGTTTTCTTTTAGCGGGTTTCTTGTAACTTACATTTTGTTCAGGAATCACGTCTTCCCCCGTTTTCTCCGTTTCCTTTACCATTTCATCTTCGGTGACATCTTCATCTTCGTTTTCAAGGCAAAGGTTGTCCTTACTTTTCCCGGCGTTGAGCACGGTAGTCAAGAATTGTAGCCTCTCCCAAAAAATCCAGGTTGACTTGTATGAGTCGCCTAAACCTTGGCCGGATTTCGTAGCCCTTGTTTTGGCGAGTTCACGGCCAAGTTGAGCACGCAAAGAAGTAATCTTCGCCTTTATGTCCGCCACACTTATATCGAGGGCCCTCGAGATTTCTTGAAATCCCTTCTCCCGTGTCTCTCTAGAATGATAACATTTCTGAGAAATAGCACACAAACTGCAGTTACAAACATGACAATAAAACGCATGTTGGAAAACAAAATTATTTAACTTTAACTTGACGTTTCGTATGTTTCTACACACATCTTCAGAAGTGACCGTTAGTAATACAAGTAGCAACTAAGTTTAAATTTAAGTTTAAGTTTAACTTGTATTACTAACGGTTACTTCTGAAGATGTATGTAGAAACATACGAAACGTCAAGTTAAAGTTAAATAATTTTGTTTTCCAACATGCGTTTTATTGTCATGTTTGTAACTGCAGTTTGTGTGCTATTTCTCATTAAGCTACGATGGCCAAAGAAAAAGAATTTTTATGATAACATTTCTCATAAATATTCCACAGGCAGGGACGGCCCTCTAGCATTTCTATTAAATCGGTTGTCTCCCTCTCCGTCCATGTCTTTCTCGGGGATTTTTTCGAGTTTTTACAGAATTCAAATTGCGCGCCACTTTCCGCCATGTTGACAAATGAAGTTTCTAAAAAAGCAAATCGAGCTGTTGCGCATGCCCAGGCGCAACATTGTTGCACGAACCTGGCCAAACGACTACAACATCATGCAACATGCACAAAAGTTGCATGAAAAATTTGACCATTTTCAAATTTGAGCCAACAACACGCAACATGTTGCAACATGTCGCAACAGGGTGGCCAAACGCGCGCAACATGTCGCGCCCAACAATGTTGGGATATGTTGCGCTGAATGTTGCGATCGTTTGGCCGGGGCTTAACGGCAATGCTGTCGAAAACGTCAGCTAGAAATACATGCT
>JAHPZR010014621.1:0-2500 GCA_019787425.1 Platygyra sinensis | reverse complement strand
CACACTTTCAGACTCAGTTTGCCTCATAAATAAAACCCAAGTAACACCTTAAGCGATAGAATTGAATTAAGCTATGGCGTTCCGTCTGGGAAAAAACATACCGATGTTAAAAAAAATATCCGAAAACGTAAGCTACCAAGTCTAGACGTCTAGTCTTGTGTCTTGTGTGCCACGTGTTGTGTGTTTTGAGGACCTGGGCATCCGTTGAAGTTTTATTAAAGAGATTGATTTCACTAATTTTGATTCGGTTATGCCATCTATGATGACATACTATGGACGGTATTGAACTTACAAACAATACTGTACCAAATAAGATGAACTCTTTACTCTTTGGATGTTTATTACATTAGGGGTTAAAAGAGTATTACATTAATGGTTAGCTCCTTTATTACATTAGTGGTTAAAAAATTATTACATTAGTGGTTAGCTTTTTTATTACATTAGTGGTTAATTTTTATTACATTAGTGGTTGATTTTTATTACACTAGTGGTTAATATTGCATTAGTGGTTGATTTTTATTACACTAGTGGTTAGTATTACATTAGTGGTTGATTTTTATTACACTAGTGGTTAGTATTACATTAGTGGTTGATTTTTATTACACTAGTGGTTAGTATTACATTAGTGGTTGATTTTTATTACACTAGTGGTTAGTATTACATTAGTGGTTAATTTTTATTACATTAGTGGTTAGTATTACATTAGTGGTTAATTTTTATTACACTAGTGGTTAGTATTACATTAATGGTTGATTATTACATTAGTGGGTGATACATTCCCTCGTTCAGGAGCTCGCACGTTCCAGATCTTGACTGGAAGTTGTAAGAAACGCAATCGTTAGATGTTGCACAAGCAACGAGACCTTGCCTCCAATCCCCAGTGACATGTTTCTCGATAACTGGACCGACCAAGAACTTATTTCAATGCATATTATGCGGCTCAACTAAGAGTACTTGAATGGCACAAACATTTAGGAAGAAAAAATAAACTTCTTCAGCTGAAATGTTAGTATTCTCATTCGAGAAATAGCACTATTACCAACGATTAAATAATATTGGCTTCATCTAATTAATTTGTCTCCGGATGCAAAGCAAGGTTATCTTTTGAACGAGAATGGCTTAAAAGAATTGTTGGAAAATTCAGTCAAGGGTGACGGACAGACGGACGTTTGTGTTTTTGAAGAGTAATTTAAAGCGAATTTTATGAAAATTTTATTGATCGAATTACATGCCAACGTGACAAATATCAGGAAAAGCCTGAAAACTTCTAAAAGATCAATTATGCGGACATCTTAAACAATGATCTGTCAATTTTAGAGGCTCGATGATCGATAATGTAACGAAGGCAACTGAAAAGAGTTAACACTAAAGCGATTTTTTTGCGCTTTCTACATTAGCTTTTAATACAAAACAGGAACTTGTACAACGGACAAAATTCTACATATCCGACAACAGTTTTCATTCCTCAATTCGCTAATTTTTTTTTTTTTTGAAGTAACAATCTTTCTTTGAATTTTTTTTTCCTTGTTACTTTTAACATGTTATTAGTGTAAGTTTGTACAACAAAAAAAATATAATCAAAAACAAATAATCATGTTAACTACTAAGTCAGTCATCAAAAATTCACTACAATGTTCAATAATTTAATTAATTATAAATTAATTATTAATCAGCCACTTAGAATCAATTCTTCATAGGATTTCCATTTATCACGGAAAGAAATAATTCTATTCGATTTGTAAGCAATATATTTTTCAGTTTCGTATTTCTTTTCAAGAATTCTCTGAAAATAAAGTGACTAATTGACGGTTTAATATCTTTATGCCTACAATTCCATAAATAACTTTTACCTAGAATTATTACATAATTGACTAGATCCATCCCCTCCTTCAAGATTCCTATGACAACATCACTTAGTAAGAGGCATCCGCAACTACTTATATTATTCAAAATGTTGGCAATAACATCCATCCAAAAAGAGTATGAAAAGGGACAAGTAAATAATACATGGTTTCTAGTTTCTATGGTATCTTGACAAAAGGAACAGTTAGGACTTAGTATGTAACCTATTTTAAAAAGGATTTCATTGGTAAACAGAATAGAGTTCAGTACTTTATATTGAAAAGATCTTAAGTAGGATTCGCTACAAACTCTTATGGGCAACAAAAAGGCTTCTGAAATACAGTTATCTTCCAAATCAAATTCTTCTTTAATCTTGGCCCATTTCTTTGGCTTTTCATACTTAAATTTTATCAACAAGCTATAGTAATTACGACATTTAAAGTTCTTTGGATCAAGAGTGACGGTAAAAGAATGCGGATGTGTTCGTAGATTTAATGGAACAGCATGTCTCAATCCTGTCCAAGTCAAAAAATTAGAATTGAAAGACTTTTCTCCTTCAAAAATGTTAAAAGAGTCAATATTTGTCTTATCATAAAGTAGATCTTTGGTATATACTTAAGAGCTTCTGCCTGAGAGACCGGGACAGACTTGGAAATGA
>JAHPZR010014620.1:12500-16966 GCA_019787425.1 Platygyra sinensis | reverse complement strand
CGCAGTTGCCCAGATACTGATATTGATCTGACTACCGTATCAGAGCAGTAAATTACATTCTGCACTGTCTGAGATTCTCTAACTAGTTTATTGTTTAACTTACACGTAATGATTTTTTTTTTCCTCTCTCTTCAGGAACTAAACCAACTGCACGAATAAGTCGAAAGCTGTGAGGTCCAATGTCATCCCCAAATATCACACCTTCTTCCCCCATCTCCCCTCCCACTCCAAGACGTTGATACATGAACCCCTTAACAATGAAGTTATTATTAATCTCACCTGTATTCTCAGTGGCCTCGTCGACCTCATCCGTGTTGTTATTAGCCTCTAATGTAGGGAACTCTAAATCTTCTGGGTTGCTTTCACGGTCTTTTAAACAAAGAAATGGAAGAAACAACAAAAACATGTGAGAATAAGAGAGGAAAGTGATGAATCAAGTCGAGAGTAAATAAGGAAGACTGAACAGCCAAGCTAAAGAGTCCAGAGAGACCCAAAAGACAAAAGTGTAAGATTCAGCGAAAAAAAAAAACAACGAAAGGCTATTTGGTTGAAAAGTCCTTTACTGCAGTTGTCAAAGACTTCAGACTTGCACTTGTAGAGTATTATATATTGCCGAGAGAACTACATCGGAGTCCTACTGAAAGATGTGCAGCATTGGAAACAGTACCACATGAACAAAGTGCTCAATAGCTTAGCAGTCACAGCACCACAGTTTCTTTAGGAACTTACCCCCTTTATATCTAAGCATTATATTAATAGGAAACTAATGGCTAAAATAAAAACTAACAGAATTCTTAAAAATGGCAAGCGACGTGGCTTCTTTTACTGATGTGGGTAAAGTAATTAAAAAGAACCGCGCCTGAAAATCTTAATGTTTTTTTCCTTAGCGTTAACATATATTTTCCTTGTTCCATGGCCTCATTTACTCAAAAATACCCCACGAGTTGAAATTATAATAACAATCAGTACTGTAATTCGTATAAATAATATGAAAAAAGATCTTTCGCTCTTATATTAGTTTAATTTTTTTTGCACTAATTGTTATTATAATTTCAAACCATACAGATTTTTTGGGAAAATGAGTTCATTAATTCTCAACCAAGACTTAATTGGAACAAGGAAAATTAACGGCGGCCGTAATTTCTCGGAAGTAAAGATTTAAAAAAACCCGAGTTCCAATGTTCGTAATAGATTGAAATTTGACAGATAGCTAGAAATGACCAAAGTTGTCAAAAATGGACATCCAGAATTTGATCATAGGAGCATTTTAACCGAATAAAGACAGTTTAAACATAAGTCAAACAACCACAAATTTCACCTTGGTCCTGCTGTACATGAAATGTCAGTGTAGTTTTACAGCCTTCTTTCTTCGTTGCAACAACATAGATTCCAAAGTGCCTCCAGTCCACAGAACTGATCACGAGGGTTTCTGATATTTTGTCCTCTTCTAGAGTTCGTTGAAATCCCATATCTGGATCATCGGGAATTTCAGGAATTTCCAGTGCGTCATAACTCCAAATAGTTTTCAAGCCTCTTTCAGTCTCCACTGAGAGGGAAATTTCATCCCCTGGCAGAGTGAAGACTTGTGTGGGAGATTTGGCGACGAGGTGTGGTTGATCTGTGGAGCAAAGTTTTATTATCAGCTAAATAAAGATAAAAATATTTTATAACATAGTCAGACTTAATCACATGTAATAAGAAAAATATCCAGAAGCGAGCACATAATTAATGAAATGCGGTGTAGTCTATTGTATTTCTGGCTTTCGAAGCGCTAGCAAGTCACATGTTTTTAAATGTGTTTAGTTCTTCCAATAAACAAAATAATGATAATAAATAGAAAAAAAAACACAGAAAAAGAGATGCACTTGCCTTTCATTTTGAATTGACCCACAGCGTTGGCAGTCCCCGAATAAGAAGAACCCTCCACTCTGATCCAAGTGTCTTTTTTAATCTCCTTAATGGTTACTTTCTTTAAGTCAGCGGACAGTTCAAAATCTGGGTCCTCATGAGATATCTCTTTTGTAATTCTATTTTCGGAAGTCCCATACTTCCATTTAACACTTTCTTCCAAGAGTTTGAAACCTCCAGACACTTGAACTTTCAAACTGCCTCGTTCCCCTTGGCAAAGTTGTAAAGCACTCGGAATCACCGACAACTTCATTGGATCCCGCACATCAAGTTTGAAATTCCCTTTGTAAGTGGTCTGCTGAATTCTCGGATCTCCTTCTTCGAAGGTGTACTGCAGATAGTATTTTCCACTGTAACTTTTTTTCACGTTTTCTATTTTTATTGTGCTAAGTTTGTTTGGTGGAATTTTTGGGGTTAAAATGAACGTTTGAGCAAATTTAACCAATCGTGATTCTTCAGAGTCGATGCTAAGGCCGCTGGCCAGGTGAATGCCAAATGCGCCAAATTTGATTATCTCACTCCTTCTCCCGTTCACCAAGATTATCTCCACCGCTTCGAAGTTTGACTCTTTGAGGTATGGTCTTCCAAAAGAATTGAAAAACAAGAACCAGACCTGTCTGACAGTGCATTGTGGAATCCTACACTCAACTAACTCCAGTCTGCTGTCGTCGTCGTCCTTTATATCAGTCTCATAAGACTTTTCCTTGGCAACTAAGCAATGCGGTGTCTTTTTTCCCTCTCTTGTGCGGCATTGATTTGATTCAAATCCTTTACCAGACATGCACAATCGTGGCAAACCTCTCTCGTCCTTTTTTAGAGTCTCAATCACTCGACCCTCATATTTTGGGAACAATTTCGTAATGTCGTCGTGAAAGTATTCTTCATCATATGGATCGAGCTGTCCATTCCCATATCCATACATGCACTCCGAACATTCTTGCACAAAACAGAACTGTTTACGTAAATTTTTTTCAGTTGAGGTTGTGATGCACCATGGGCTGTGATCTCCGGTTGGGTTTCTGCAGTGTCTGTGTTCCTTCCCATAGTTTACGTTGTAATCACTGCTGTCGGAGTTAGGACGATCTTGAAACCAATACTGACATTTGCCTGGCGGGTTACTTTTTGTCAAATAGGCATTTCCTTTATAGTCTTTTCCTTTACCGTAATAACAGTCCGTGCTATACCACCACTTGTAATCATCACAACTTCCATAGATGACCTTCGGATAGTTGAATTTACATACCTTAGGATCGGTCGGATATCCCAGTGGTGAATGCAACCGAGTAATGACCCAGATAATTTGAAATCTCGGTCGCTTGTTCACCATTGCCTCGCAAGAGACAACCAACAACTCAGTTGCCATTGGAAAACCACCTTTACCGATTTTTATGACACTCTGGTGCTCCTTTATTTGATCATCGAGGACAAGGCTTGTCGATTCGGAGAATGGTCCTGCGCTGGCTTTATTGATGAGCTCCCATCGATACTCAGAGATGCCAGAAATGAAACAATCCAACGTGCCGTTGTCTACGGTTCCGATAAATTCAACGTGTCTAATGGCTACTGGAACATTTGACCACTCTGATTTGACGACTTCTACTTCTCTGTCATTCAAAAGACAATGAACTGCGATAGCTGAGAAATAGAGTAACAAAAGAATGAATCGCAGCTTCAGTGTGGTTTGTCTTCCGTTTGCCATAAGGTTCGTGTCGCACGGGAAATTACAACAGACTACAAAGGCAGTTTAAACATGCAAAATTCTTCAGATTATGCCGATCATCAACTGGCTTCCCACAAGAAAAGACCATAGCTTAGCGAAAATATTTACTGCTGATTTACAGAGTTTGATCACAATCTCTCTCCTCGTGCGCCAAAATATCGACTATTACATCATATGTTGCTACGTGGATTGTATTCGATAGTGCGCGCACGCAACTCGCAATACAAAATAGCGCGTTGCGTATATTTTTAGTATCCTAACGGTTCTTTGCGATTGCATTCCCAAACATATGTTCATGCGTCTATCAGTAAAGCAGCGATCGCCTAGCATGGGCTAATTTCCATGTCGGAAAATTAAATTCTCACTGAAAATGTCCTTTTACCCATTACTAAGAGAAACTCCTCGCTGTCCTAGTACCACACAAGACACGATTCAGTGGCAACTGCAAATTCGTTTCATAAAAGATGGATGAAATTAGTCTATTCTTTGCACAGGGTGCAGGGGAGTTCCTTTTGAATGAATAAATAAAAAACGTCTTACCTCTTTGAAACGGGCGATATTCCGTTGACTTCGTCCAACGGAAGACTGCGGTCGCAGTAGTCAGCGGTCAATACGTTTAAATACAATGGCGGTTCGCACGATCGAATCAGTTCGGGAGCAGTGGACCGGCGAAAATGAATGTATGCTGACTCGGAAATGAGCTTTTTTGGCCGGAAGAATTTACGCAATAGTGCATTTGAAAGAGGTAAGACGTTTTTCATTTATTCATTCGAAAGGAACTCCTCTACTCCCTGTGTTCTTTGCAGCTGACGAATAATTTTTTATCGTTCGTTCTTTG
>JAHPZR010014620.1:0-7500 GCA_019787425.1 Platygyra sinensis | reverse complement strand
TCCTGCTTGTAGAAATCAAGGATGCAGCTTCAGACTCAATTCTCCTCTTCATCCGCGAGGCGGCAATCATTCTGTCTAATTCATGTTCCGAATACTTATTTACAACTGCGTTCATTGCCTCTATTCCGTCACACAAATCATCTTCCAGGATTTCAGCATCGGAGTTTAGAACGAGTGTCATTACTTTGGTCTTCTTTCTTGACCATTTCTCAGGTTGAAACCATCTCAACTGGCGGACGTCTTCATCGCACAAGTTTCGCATGAAGAACATAGTAGACTCGGCTTTTTCCTCTATAGTGTCTACTTTCTTTTCTAATTCGCTCTTTGGCCAGCTGTACTCAGGTCGAATGGGTGGCTCAACAAAGAGACCAACAAACGCTTTAATACGGTTGGAAATAAATTGCACGATTTCATATTCATTGCCTTGTTTTTCGGAGTCGTAGCGAACTTTCGTTGAAGCTGTCACAGAGAATTCCGATAAACATGTTGATGAGTATGAACTGGAAAAGCACCATGAAGGTAAAGAAGACTGCAGGACCGATAATGGCACTGACGTCGACCAAATCATAAAACGCAAAGTTTCCAAGTACCATTGCCATCATGGAAACCATGCATCTTATAAAAGAACGATAATCTTCAAGTACAGGGCCAAAGACGAGGTAAACCTAAAAAGCAATACGCCAAAAATATCACGAGAAACATCAACATAAAGCTTACAAGCTTACTGGCACTGACTTTCATTGTACTGGACAAAACGGAGACTTTTCGATTGAACCTTAGCATTCGCAGAAACTTCAGGTTGATGAGCAACACGACCAGTGCAACCATAGCATTGACCCCTTCATCCAGGACAACGACGTACTGAAAGCTGACAAATTTAGAGCGATCTTCCTGTAGCTTTCCGACAGCGGAATTCAGAAAGACCAGTCGAGCGAAATACAGTGACAGAGATGCTATTGACAAGGCCGTGATAGCTATATCGACGACGTTCCACGTTTTCTTCCAAAATGATATTCTTTCTCTCCACAGTCTTTTTCCAATCTCGTAAGATCCAGTTTAAAAGCAGAAAAGCGAAAATGACCTCGCAAGTCATGAGAGCAGCTGAGAAATTTCCCAGGTATCTGTAAACCCGGATCGTTTGAATATTGACGAACGTTTCACCACCGCCAGTGGGTAACTCTTCGTACAGCAAAGTCACCACACACACAGAAGGTTAATGTTGATATTGTAAATACTTAACTCGGTAAACAGCGCTCTGGTGTATCTGTCAATCCAGTCCTTAGTTTCCAGGTGCTTCAGTTCATTTAAAGCTGTGACTTTATCAGGGCCAAGTTCAATAATAAACCCCCCTCCTCGATATGAAGCCATTTTTCCCAAATATGGAAAACTGCTCGCTTCCATTACACTTTGATATTGCCATGGGGAAGCAGGCTGCATTTCTTGGGGTTTTTCTATTTCGGTTTCGTTTTCTTGTGACTGAATAGACCATCCTATTCCGAAGTTTCCTCGCCTCCCTCCTCTGACCAGGAGTAAACGTCGTTGCATTCTGTTATGTACTTGGAGAAACTCTTCGGAACTTGGCATGTACCTGATAACAAAGATGAAACGTCGTGCGATTAAAGAACGATTATTAAAACACCTTCTATAAGTAATACTAATCACGGACTTTTTCTAGTCTCAGAGCTCGTGTGAACACGCTATCCAGGCTTCCAATAGCTGGACACCTTCAACAGCTGGACACAAGTTATTTGCTTAGCTGCGTATAATGCCAACGTGGGTTTGCAAAGTGTTAATAACCTCCACACCTCTTCTATTCAGAGTGCATCTCAAGGGTGTTCGCCTACGGGAGGTTTAACTTCACCTTGTTACACGCAGACACTAAATCGACAACATAAATCGTTATTTAGTCTAGTTATAGCTTCCAAGGCATATCTTAAAATTGTAACTCATGGGGAGGTAGAGCGTCGAGGAATAAGTAACTCAACTGTAATATGCCTTACAAGCTAAACAATAAACTCTCACGAGTTCATTCATAGGCTGGCCGCTGAGACAGATTCACCCATTGTTAGTGTTGGTGTAAAGTTGAATGCCATTTACGAAAATGAAATATTTTAGAATCGTCCTGGAGGTGACCTAAAAGTTTATAAACAATGAAGAAGAAAACAACCACCTTTCTTCATCCTGATTTGTCTGATGCGGCCAACTCCTAACACGTTAGAAACTTCTTCAGTCTTGAAAATCCCTACATACGGGTATTCGTGTAGCGCAGTTTGTGGGGAAAAGACTTTCAATTAAGGTTGTTGTTGCCCAGTTCCAAAACAGTTCTCTTCTGTTCACATGAGTCTCGAAAACCCGTTTTCAATGCACTTCTTTCTCTTTTTTATTTCTGCGGTTGTTTCATTGGTCTTTTGGGGTGTCCCCCTCCCGCCGCTTCTCTGGCCATAAAGCTTTTTTAAAAGTTGTAAAATTTCCATTTTTTTTTTCATCGATCGAATGTAATTGTATTTGATATTGGCTAAATATTATTTGGTAAAAAAAATGCAGTGAAAGCTCTCCTGTTTTTTCCAGCATGCTACAAGAAAAACGTATATTTAATCTTAAACGTTGAGAGTATTGTGCTATTTCGTTTGTATTTTTTCATTGGTTTTAAGGCTCAAATGACAATTGTTATACACATAAAGACAAATAAATGATGATGATAATGGTGATGATGATGATGATGATAGTGATGATGATGATGATGATGTTGATGATGATGATGATGATGATGATGATGATGATGATGATGAACAACAACAACCACAACATTAAACTAAGAACGTTTTTTTTTCTCAGTACTAAAATTAGACGTTCTAATAACGAAAAAGCTAGTAAAGATTGTTCCTAAAGTTAAATTGGTATAAACATACGATTTGTGAGCACTTCAGTCATCACATGAAAGTTTAGGGATTTTTCCACCATCGCATAAAAACTTCAGACCATTTCTATCTTTTGGAAAGAGCGGTATACTTAAATATTGCAAACGGCTTTGTAAGAAGATTGGAACTTATTTAGCTTATATCTAGGCTGTAAATGTCAAAAGTGTCTAGAAAATGCGTGCTTTTCCATTTCATATAGCACCATTAAAACCCTGCTCACGTACCAGGGATCTGATGAAAAATCCATCAATGAGAGTGCTCGAGGAATTTTTTGCCATGACAATTCCACCCAAATCTATTCCCTTGTATCACCCACTAATGTAATAACCAACTACTAATGTAATACTAACCACTAAGGTAATAAAATTCAACTACTAATGTAATACTTAACAAATAAAGAAGCCTAAGCCGTGTATTACGCTATGATAAAACACGATGGTCATTTGAGAACACGAGGGAAATGTAGAAAACACGAGCCGCAGGCGAGTGTTTTCTACATTTCTCGAGTGTTCTTAAATGACCGGAGTGTTTTATCACAGTGTAATACACGGCTTAGGCTTCTTCATTTGCTTTAAAATATAGATTTTACGCGCGCAAAACAATAAAACACGCTTTTTCTATGTTTTATACTCTGATAAAACATAGGTTTTTGACCAATCAGAGCGCGCACAGGGTCCTATCTATATTTTAATAACCACTAAGGTAACAAAAATCAACCACTAATGTAATAAAAAAGCTAACCACTAATGTAATAAATTTTTAACCACCAATGTAATAAAGGAGCTAACCACTAATGTAATACTCTTTTAACCACTAATGTAATAAATAAGCTATTGCTTTTTTATGTAATATTTCCTCGGCAACTTGGACTCTGATCATGGATAGTAAAAAAAGGAAGTTGTTTAATTATATTTTATCATATTTTAACAATAAGACTCGCACTAGGAGCAGTACGAAGTGATAGGCTAAAGTTTGTTGAACCTTATTGCAAGAAGGATGTGATGGTTTAAGTTTTCGTTCTTCCCAAGAGCTGCTAAAGGTTGGAATCAGCTCCTCCCTGTCATGTTTCCTCCCATCTTATAAGTTTAATGAGAACTTGTAAATAAGTATAGCTAAGTTTTATTCTTTTGACTATTTTATTGCTGGATAGTAAACAACTTTACTTTATATTGTAAGTGACGTAACGAACGAATGAATGCACTTTATTTCTGATTAAGGCGGGGGTTTACATGCAAGCCGTATCTTAGCTGGGAATTATGGTTTTAATTCAAATATATTTCGTTCATGTTTCAAGCAGTCACAAATCTGTCTTCTTTTACCACATATCTACGTTTTGAGCTGTTTTGTAAATGTTTTGGGAATAAATAGTGTTTCTCAAGAGATAAGTAAAATTTATGGAAAATAGGACATTTACGGAAGATTTGATGTTGTTCTAAAACTAGAATTTGAAGTTAGAAATTGGTAGACGTACAACAAACAGTTGCCCACCAACCTGGGGTGCCCTTTCGAGGGCGTTCAACTGTCTGGTGGTGTTCCAAAACCTTTTCTTTACGTGTTAATTTAATCCCCCCTTTAAACTTCCTAAAATTAACTTAAATTCATATTAACCCCTTCCCCCCTACTCCCCTTAACTGGCTGCTGTTGAAAGGTTATTTCGGCAATTGGGATGCACTTTAGCGACCGTTCCAGCTGTGGAGAGCTGGCCGTAAAAAAATTGCCTTGTAATAAAATAATTCTAAACCCAGTTGAGTGCATTCAAAGTGTCTGCGCTTTGACACTCCTTTGTTGCGCTCTTCAGGTCAACGAAATTTGAATATGATTTGTGAGTCAATCAAAATTGTCTTAACTTTTACAAAGGCGCCTATCACGCTGGCTAAAACTTATTCGTGAAATCACAAATAAACTCAGTTTCCTTTAGGGTTTAAAATTGTGGAGTAATTGGTTGAAAACGCTCATGTGAAAGCCAGTTTAACTAATCAGCACACTAACTCTCTAACTGGCTTTCTAACATACGCTGCGGATAAGTCTACTGTCTATTGTTACGCCTAGAGGTTTCACACTTTCAGACTCAGTTTGCCTCATAAATAAAACCCAAGTAACACCTTAAGCGATAGAATTGAATTAAGCTATGGCGTTCCGTCTGGGAAAAAACATACCGATGTTAAAAAAAAATATCCGAAAACGTAAGCTACCAAGTCTAGACGTCTAGTCTTGTGTCTTGTGTGCCACGTGTTGTGTGTTTTGAGGACCTGGGCATCCGTTGAAGTTTTATTAAAGAGATTGATTTCACTAATTTTGATTCGGTTATGCCATCTATGATGACATACTATGGACGGTATTGAACTTACAAACAATACTGTACCAAATAAGATGAACTCTTTACTCTTTGGATGTTTATTACATTAGGGGTTAAAAGAGTATTACATTAATGGTTAGCTCCTTTATTACATTAGTGGTTAAAAAATTATTACATTAGTGGTTAGCTTTTTTATTACATTAGTGGTTAATTTTTATTACATTAGTGGTTGATTTTTATTACACTAGTGGTTAATATTGCATTAGTGGTTGATTTTTATTACACTAGTGGTTAGTATTACATTAGTGGTTGATTTTTATTACACTAGTGGTTAGTATTACATTAGTGGTTGATTTTTATTACACTAGTGGTTAGTATTACATTAGTGGTTGATTTTTATTACACTAGTGGTTAGTATTACATTAGTGGTTAATTTTTATTACATTAGTGGTTAGTATTACATTAGTGGTTAATTTTTATTACACTAGTGGTTAGTATTACATTAATGGTTGATTATTACATTAGTGGGTGATACATTCCCTCGTTCAGGAGCTCGCACGTTCCAGATCTTGACTGGAAGTTGTAAGAAACGCAATCGTTAGATGTTGCACAAGCAACGAGACCTTGCCTCCAATCCCCAGTGACATGTTTCTCGATAACTGGACCGACCAAGAACTTATTTCAATGCATATTATGCGGCTCAACTAAGAGTACTTGAATGGCACAAACATTTAGGAAGAAAAAATAAACTTCTTCAGCTGAAATGTTAGTATTCTCATTCGAGAAATAGCACTATTACCAACGATTAAATAATATTGGCTTCATCTAATTAATTTGTCTCCGGATGCAAAGCAAGGTTATCTTTTGAACGAGAATGGCTTAAAAGAATTGTTGGAAAATTCAGTCAAGGGTGACGGACAGACGGACGTTTGTGTTTTTGAAGAGTAATTTAAAGCGAATTTTATGAAAATTTTATTGATCGAATTACATGCCAACGTGACAAATATCAGGAAAAGCCTGAAAACTTCTAAAAGATCAATTATGCGGACATCTTAAACAATGATCTGTCAATTTTAGAGGCTCGATGATCGATAATGTAACGAAGGCAACTGAAAAGAGTTAACACTAAAGCGATTTTTTTGCGCTTTCTACATTAGCTTTTAATACAAAACAGGAACTTGTACAACGGACAAAATTCTACATATCCGACAACAGTTTTCATTCCTCAATTCGCTAATTTTTTTTTTTTTTTGAAGTAACAATCTTTCTTTGAATTTTTTTTTCCTTGTTACTTTTAACATGTTATTAGTGTAAGTTTGTACAACAAAAAAAATATAATCAAAAACAAATAATCATGTTAACTACTAAGTCAGTCATCAAAAATTCACTACAATGTTCAATAATTTAATTAATTATAAATTAATTATTAATCAGCCACTTAGAATCAATTCTTCATAGGATTTCCATTTATCACGGAAAGAAATAATTCTATTCGATTTGTAAGCAATATATTTTTCAGTTTCGTATTTCTTTTCAAGAATTCTACTGAAAATAAAGTGACTAATTGACGGTTTAATATCTTTATGCCTACAATTCCATAAATAACTTTTACCTAGAATTATTACATAATTGACTAGATCCATCCCCTCCTTCAAGATTCCTATGACAACATCACTTAGTAAGAGGCATCCGCAACTACTTATATTATTCAAAATGTTGGCAATAACATCCATCCAAAAAGAGTATGAAAAGGGACAAGTAAATAATACATGGTTTCTAGTTTCTATGGTATCTTGACAAAAGGAACAGTTAGGACTTAGTATGTAACCTATTTTAAAAAGGATTTCATTGGTAAACAGAATAGAGTTCAGTACTTTATATTGAAAAGATCTTAAGTAGGATTCGCTACAAACTCTTATGGGCAACAAAAAGGCTTCTGAAATACAGTTATCTTCCAAATCAAATTCTTCTTTAATCTTGGCCCATTTCTTTGGCTTTTCATACTTAAATTTTATCAACAAGCTATAGTAATTACGACATTTAAAGTTCTTTGGATCAAGAGTGACGGTAAAAGAATGCGGATGTGTTCGTAGATTTAATGGAACAGCATGTCTCAATCCTGTCCAAGTCAAAAAATTAGAATTGAAAGACTTTTCTCCTTCAAAAATGTTAAAAGAGTCAATATTTGTCTTATCATAAAGTAGATCTTTGGTATATACTTAAGAGCTTCTGCCTGAGAGACCGGGACAGACTTGGAAATGAGGGTCGGCCGATTTTGCTTAAAAT
>JAHPZR010014618.1:2500-5000 GCA_019787425.1 Platygyra sinensis | reverse complement strand
GACGCACACGTATGCACGATAACATGGTGCCTTGAGCTCTACGAGCACTAAGCATAAAAATACACTGTTTTAGTCTCACGGTTACTCTTACCGTCAGGGGTGCACTAATCCCGGTCACGAAAACGGAGCTTTCGGAAAACGCTCCTCAAACCATGGAATTTGACAGTGCTGGCTATGCGTTTTAGAGAGGATGAAACACATTTCGAAAATGGAGGCGTCATAATCATGTGATTTTCCTGCACGAGTTTTCCTCAAACAGAGACCCAAGGTGGCCGGTAATTGTTTTGTTCTCAGTTTTCTCCTGAGTAGCTTTGACGAGAAACAGTTGATGATATGCATGAAAGTACAGATTTCACATTTCCCCGGCGTTCGGAGTGAGGATTGGACCCAACATGCATTCCCCATGGTGGAGAAAAATCTGTAATTTTTACCCTAATAGATGCGTCAAATTCTGGCAAATAAAAATGAGGAGGACATTCTGTTAAATTTTCTGTTAAATTTTCAGGGAATCATATTAATGGCTCAGATTAAACTCTCATATTTCTCCTTATTTATGTGGGTTGAATTGATAAACTGATATGTGTTTTCCAACTTACTTCAGCAGTGGTGCCGTAGTAATCATAGCTGGATCGCTGTTGTATTTTTTGAGGCTCCAAATACCTTTCGGAGTCGTTCAGTTCACATGTGTAGTAACCGTTGTCATTAACTTTACCAAAATTAAAAGACACGCAATTGAAGGGACCGTGTTTCAAGCAGAGAAATGAACAATCAAAGTAATCTTGAACGTTCTGCGTTTCTATAACGTTCCCAAGTAAGGACTTGTTTGGCATTTTGTAAAACTCCCTGCGATGCATTATTAAGTGCTGAGCAAGAACAAGGAGTGGGCTGGTAGCTAAAACAAAGATCGCCTTGAATAGGGAATTATTAAACATTTCCAGGCTTAACTCCGTCCGTTATTCTGTAAAGGAAACAAGCGAACCAAGAGTTAAACTTTTACTTTAACTAGAGACAGTGCGAGTCCTCAGTCTAAGTAGAGCAAACTTTATTTAATGCAACCGTCTCCGATGCATATAGAAACCAGATCTTAAGTAAGATCTGGTTTCTACGCCCAAAACGTTTAACTTTATACATGTACCGAGAAATTGTTGTACAGATTCGCCAAAATTTTTTTCCACTCGCCATGACGACCAAAATGGTCGCAGCTTGGAGCGCTGTCGTATCCGATGCATAAGATCCACTTTCTATGTTCAAAATGTGTAACTAGATATACATGTTCCTAAAAATTGTCGTGCATATACCTTGAACAACATAATTCTAAAACGAAATTTCACCTGCTTCTGTGTTGCTATATAATATGCCTTTACTCAATACGGTAAAACAAAAAGGAGCTATTAAGTCTTCAATCTGTCTCTTACCTTTGCCAAGGCTATCCTTTCAAATTTAGCCAATTTCTGTCGTTGATTTTTTTCTCTGTCGTTGATTTTTCCTCAGTGGTGCATTCAGTAAGTGTTAATGGCTGTCTAGGCTGACATATAACAAAATTAATGGCTTTGAATTTTAGCCAGTAAGCTTTTATCGCCTACTGATAGCTTTCATTAAGATCTAAAGAATTGTGTTATGTTGTGACAAACATTTTACATGAAATGTGCTACTGACCAATCCAAAGCGTTGTGTTATTGTTCTTTTTAGGTCTGGTCATCTCAAGGGGTAAATTAAATGCGCAATTGCGGAGTCCCTTAGTGGGAAGGGAAAACAAAGCTTTTCTCCATGATAGAGACTATGGAAAACGCAAAAGGAAACCACAAATGTCGAAGAAACCCTTGTTCTTGTTTTTGCTTCAGTTTTTGCCATTTATAAATATATTCACAACACACATCAATGTATAAAGCAGAAAAGCCCAAGGAAGTCAATAAGGTTTATGTAAAGGACTACTTTAAAGATACCAAAAAAGACTTAACAAAAGAATAAAACTGTAAATATTCCTTTTATTAGAGAGGAAAATCATAACATAAATTCGTTTCTCGATAACATGTTCTTCTTTATTTAGTCACAATGACTGGTCTAGCAGGGTATTTCAAGGGAGAATTATTTTTGTGTTGTTCTTGACTGGTTGATCGAATTGCGTTCTGAGCTATATTTATATATTGTGGCTCAAATATATAATTATTCAAGTGGGCTGTGTTTTGGTCACCAGTATGCCTAAATACCTTGTGGGAAGCCAGAGTTCATTCATGAAGGGGCAACAAAGGCAACTCACTACACGCACGCTGCATATAAACGAACTTGAAACAATAAAAAATAAAATATAATAAATTCCAAAAAAAAGGGAAAAAATAAAAGCACACAAGGACGAGAGCTTGTTTGAACTGCATGAATTAATGTATTGTCAAAATCCAGCACATGTCTACCTAAAGATAGACAAGGTTTAATCCAAACTGTATAACTAACTTTAAGAGGAGTGCATTAAATCAATTTAATTTAATTTTCTTCTGTTGGACCA
>JAHPZR010014615.1:5000-23997 GCA_019787425.1 Platygyra sinensis | reverse complement strand
TACTTACCATACCATGGCACACGCACAAAGCGTCCACAAGAGGCGTCATTCTAAATTTCAGGTTTTTTGTAAATTAATACTGAGAAACACTAATTCAGGTGACCCTCCCATTTTTTAATTCTCTTTGTTGGAAAGTTCCCTAAATTCTTTAAACTTTTCAGGGACGGCATGGAAAACACTTATCTATGCGTAGAATTAAATAATATTTAGAGAAAAATGCGAATTTAGGCTTACAGGAAATTCTACTAGTATAATTGTCCCCGAAACTTTTATATTTTGAGGTGCCATCGTGAAAACTGTGTGTTCGTGGCATGCAAAAAAATCAAGATAGTTCACTGAGGCAAAAATTTCGAGCTAGAAACAATATATTTTCCTGCAGGTTTTATTTCCGGTCGCGGCGAGAGGATTTACGCAAGATTTAACTTCCGGTGTGGCTTAATGTTGATTTCATTTTAGGCTGACGCGTTTGGCCTTAGTTATGGGCGTGTGCAGATTGTGCGCGCGCGTGCCAGCTTAGGAGGCTCGAAAGGGTTTTTTCGTTGCTATATTGTTTGTGAAACGATGGAAGATTACAAAGAAGGATGTTTAATGGTGTGGGCAAACTATATGTCTCCTTGCAACTCTATTGTTGGGCTATACTTTAAGGGTAACTTGTGACGTCATATCAGTTACCATGGCAACGCACGAGGTCCACAAAAGCGTCCTCTAAATTCAGTTTTTGTAAATTATCTGAGAAACTAATTCGGTGACCTACCATTTTTATCTCTTTGTTGGAAAGTTCCTAAATTCTTTAACTTTTCAGACAGTAGGGAAAAAAATTTTCTAGTAGAATTAAATATATTTAAAGAAAACGCGTTTTATGGCTTACAGGAAAATTCCACTAGATAATTTTCCCCGAAACTTTTATATCTGAAGTGCCATCGTGAATGGTGCGTGTCATGCAAAAAATCAAGATAGGTCACCGAGCGAACTTTCGAGCTAAAAACAAATGTTTTCCGCAGATTTTATTTCCGGTTCGCGCGATTTTACGCAGCATTAACTTCCGGTGTGCTGATTTTAATACTGATTCAGCTGACGCGTGCATCTTAGTTATGGCGTGTGTAGACCTGCGCGCGCGCGTGCAGCTAAAAAACAAAAAAAAAAAAGCTAAAAAAAAAAAAAACCAACAAAAACCACCTTTTTCAGAAGCCTGTCCGTTTCGCGCGCCAAAAAACTTCCCACGTACAGATTTTTTAAAACTTTGACTGCAGGTAGAAAATGATAAGATTAGATTAAAAACGTAAAAAAATCGGGGGTCACCGCGAACTCGTTTTGAAGATAAGGCGCATCATAGATCATAACATTTCTAGGATTTCCAGCCACTTGAGGGCGACTCTGACCGATTCATTACTATCGGCATATATTCAAGTTGAAGAATCCATATTAAGTTATGTGTGTTTAACAGCATATATAGGCCTATTTGATAGATCTTTGCTACATATGCCATTAATCAGCTAGAATTAGCCTTAAAAAAAATACAACTTCTAAGTTACGCACACCTGTATCCATGGACCAATTTGGACCCTATTTGAATAGTATCTACCTAGAGAGTCAGATTACCCACACACTCCAGACTCGCCCTTAAAACCGTACACGCAGGACACACCTTACGATCTTTTGTCTTGCCGTATGGAATACACTGCGTGCCCCCACACCACCAGAAAACTCCGAACAGGACACCGCCGGCACTGTGCGCCCTGCCCGACTCTGATAGACGACAAAGAATGTGGGGTAGCCTTATTCCCGGTGAGCAGCAATACACCACAACCCATTCTAAAATATCATCGCACACACCTAAACAAAGTTAACGCCAATAATGGTTTGCATCAGATATGAAGGGCTCTGCCGCGAAACGTTCGGTCACATTTTTTTACATGTTCATGACCACTTTAAGAGTTTTTCATTAACCTTTTACTGGTTATTATCAGTGTGCCACGCATCATTGTTCAATTTTTCACTATAGCTCTATATTTTGTTGAGTTTTCGGAACTCGGTGCGCGCGCGCTTTGAAAATGAACGTGGCACGCGCGTGCACCAATGAAACAGCGTGCGCACTAGAGATGCGCAGAAGTAGCAATGGGCGCGAACGTCCTTAAGGAGGCCTCGAAAGGGTCTTTAAGCTGTACGCGCGGCGCGCAAAGATCTTAACACCACACGCCATAACTAAGAGTGCACGCCGTCAGCTGAATCAGATATTACAAATCAGCACACCAAGCGAATGTTAATGCTGCGTAAAATTCATAGCTCCTTATTTTATAATTTCACAAAAAACCTCTTATATGTAAACGAGTAATTTTGTGAATTTTTTGCATCTTATTTTCTCTTTTAGCCCCCGTAGACAGGTTTGGGGTTTTCAACAAGACCGAAAGATCGGGCAAATATTTGTACTTGTTTTAAATTTCATTGGCTGTTTTATTTCTTCTCCTCTGCCTCGCGTTGAAGGGGCTGGTTTATTTCTTTCCGCATAGCACTCGTATTATTCACAAATTCAGTTCCCTGAACCTATTCCTCCAGCTGGTCTTGTTATTCATCTCCAGCAGCAGACCAATTCTCTATTTCAGCTCACTATTATTAAAAAAGGTCAAGTTTGGTCGGCGTGAAGCCGACATGAAGTTAACAAACGAGTACGTTTCCATCTTCGATCGCCTTTTGCTGTACTCCTCAAACAGACGACACCATTCACTCCAAACGATGGAGTAATGCAACATTCAGAGCAGACATCAATAACTCAATCATTTTACCCCAATTTATGAAGCCCAGATGGTAGAAAACAATTGTTTTCGAGAGGACCTTCGAGAGAACTCTGTGACATGAGGCATTACCGGTCAGCGGTATTGACCAGAACCCGTCTTACTTCATATTTTGTATAACAACGCGTCCTAAATTGTTGATAAATGATTGTGTAAAAGATAAATGAAGGAACAGGTATTGTCCATTCTGATTTTCCATTGTTTGCAGCTGGTGTGCCTTTATGCTCTCATTTCAAGGCACTTTAGTGGTGAATATCATTACAGATCTATATCTTTCCACAAGTACAATTTCTTACGCCTCAGTAAATGGTATAAAATATAATTAAGAAACCGTGAGCAACAAATATATAAAAACAATAGTGACAAAAAATCGGCTGTCTTCTTAAGGTTACTTGAAACCTTCACGGGTGCCCTTCAGAAAAAATTTGTACGCGCGCTGTTTTCAAGGAAACCCCCACAAACTATATATCAAAAGAAAGGTTATAAACCGTAAAATTCCAAAAAATATGTTTTGTTTTGGATTTTGCTTTCCAAAAGCGGCAGGGGTCGTCAACTCCAAAATGACCGAATCCCGGAGGGGGTACTTTCTTATATATATGGGCTATATGGGTATGTGTGGCCCCAAAGGGTATGGTTTTTCAAATCTTCTAAAATCGCCAAGACCACAATGACAAACCATTGCAAAAGGGTGCCGGATCTTTGGAGACCTGGATCAGTTAAAATCAAAAGATGCTATGCAAAAAACGGTAGACTGATCCCCACGGCGAAGAGAGGAAAAGAAATAAAACAGCAATGAAATTAAAACAAGTACAATATATTTGCCCGATATTTCGGTTTGAAAACCAAACCTTCTACGGGGGCTAAAAGAAAATGAATGCAAAAAATACAAAATTACCGTTACATATAAGAGTTTTGAAATATAAAATAAGGAGCTATGATTTTACGCAGCATTAACTTCCGGTGTGCTGATTTTAATACTGACTCAGCTGACGCGTGCATCTTAGTTATGGCGTGTGTAGATTGCGCGCGCGCGTGCAGCTAAAAACCCTTTCGAGCCTCCTTAAGGACGTTCGCGCCCATTGCTACTGCGCATCTCTAGTGCGCACGCTGTTCATTGGTCACGCGCGTGCCACGTCATTTTCAAGCGCGCGCACCGAGTCGAAAACTCAACAAAATATAGAGCTGATGACCTTTGCGTTAACTTTGTGTGCGAATATTTTTGTTGGATGCTTGGTGACCCCCACTCTTTTTTCGGCAGATCACTTCCTTTTCTGATTCTTTCCATTATACTAAAAAACAAAAAAGATCTGTACGTGGGAAGTTTTAATTATTTCTCATATACTATTGAGATAGGGTCGAATTGGTACATGGAAACAGGTGTGCGTAACTTAGAAGTTGTATTTTTTTAAGGCTAATTCTAGCTGATTTAATTGCATATGTAGCAAAGATCTATCAAATAGGCCTATATATGCTGTGTTAAACACACATAACTTACATATGATTTTTCAACTTGAATATATGCCGATAGTAATGAATCCGGCCAGAATTGCCTCAGTGGCTGGAAATCCTAGAAATGTTATGATCTGTGATGCGCCTTATCTTCAAAACGAGTTCGGTGACCCCCGATTTTTTTTTACGTTTTTAATCTAATCTTATCATTTTCTACCTGCAGTCAAAGTTTTAAAAAAATCTGTACGTGGGAAGTTTTTTTGGCGCGAACGGGAGGCTCGAAAGGGTTTTTTAGCTGCACGCGCGCGCGCAAGTCTACACACGCCATAACTAAGATGCACGCGTCAGCTGAATCAGTATTAAAATCACCACACCGGAAGTTAATGCTGCGTAAAATCGCGCGAACCGGAAATAAAACCTGCGGAAAACATTTGTTTTTAGCTCAAAAGTTTGCTCGGTGACCTATCTTGATTTTTTGCATGCACGCACCATTCACGATGGCACTTCAGATATAAAAGTTTCGGGGAAAATTATCTAGTGGAATTTCCTGTAAGCCATAAAACGCGTTTTCTTTAAATATATTTAATTCTACTAGATAATTTTTTCCTTACTGTCTGAAAAGTCAAAGAATTTAGGGAACTTTCCAACAAAGAAATAAAAATGGTAGGTCACCGAATTAGTTTCTCAGATAATTTACAAAAACTGAAATTTAGAGGACGCTTTTGTGGACCTCGTGCGTTGCCATGGTAACTGATATGACGTCACAAGTACCCTTAAAGTATAGCCCAACAATAGAGTTGCAAGGAGACATATAGTTTGCCCACACCATTAAACATCCTTCTTTGTAATCTTCCATCGTTTCACAAACAATATAGCAACGAAAAAACCTTTCGAGCCTCCTTAAGCTGCACGCGCGCGCACAATCTGCACACGCCATAACTAAGGCAAACGCTGTCAGCTAAATGAATCAAAATTAGCACACGGAAGTTAAATCTTGCGTAAAATCGCGCGAACCGGAAATAAAACCTGCAGGAAAATATTTGTTTCTAGCTCGAAATTTTGCTCAGTGGAACTATCTTGATTTTTTGCATGCACGCACCATTCACGATTGGCACTTCAAATATAAAAGTTCGGGGGAAAATTAGTCTAGTAGAATTTCCTGTAAGCCATAAATCGCATTTTCTCTAAATATATTTAATTCTACTAGATAAGTTTTTTCCATGCTGTCTGAAAAGTTAAAGAATTTAGGAACTTTCCAACAAAGAAATAAAATGGTAGGTCACCGAATTAGTTTCTCAGATAATTTACAAAAACTGAAATTTAGATGACGCTTTTGTGGACCTTGTGCGTTGCCATGGTAAGTAAGTAAGTAAGTAAGTAAAACCTTTATTTAAAGAGGGTAGCACTTAATAGCCAAAGGCTAATAAACTTGTGGCCCTCATAAAATACACAACTATATACAACCTAAAAATATTGTAAGCTAAAATATATAAACATTAAAAAAGACAAGATTCAATTTTAAGAAATATAATTAAATGATAAAATGATGCAAACATTGTTGTTCCTTAAAAATCTTAGCAAACATGGTCTTTTTAAAACATGCCACAGACTCTAGTTTCCTAATTTCAATTGGAATACTATTCCACAGTCTAGTTGCCGAAACAGCGAAAGAGCGTCCTCCCTCTGATTCTCTTCTATATTTAGGACAAACGGCATTAATGCTAGAATATCTAGTATTGCGGGAGTGCCGCTCATTATTCAAAATTAAGTGTTCATTTAGATAATTCGGTAAATACCCATTAATTCGCTTATACATTATTATGCATTTATCTATCTTATGTTGCTCATAAAACGGAATCCAACCTAGCTTGTTAAACAGGGCAACTGATGGTGTCATGCGGTCGGCATTAGAAATAACGCGTGCCGCGCGTTTTTGCAATCTTAAGACCCTATAAACCGACTCTTTATCGCAATTAGCCCAAACAACGTTAGCGTAAGACATAACAGGGCGAATAATGCTATTATAAAAGTGAAGTCGCTGTTTAAGAGGTAAGCAGGCTCGAATCTTCCGCAGTATTGCGATTCTAGAGGCCAACTTCTTACATACTTTCTCAATATGTTCATTAAATGACAATTTGCTGTCAATTTCTACGCCTAATAAGGTAGCACAGTCCACATTACAGAGCTGTTTTCCGTTTACGGTAACATCTATGTCACTTCTATTTATGTTAGCCACACATCTTTTCCCAGTGATCGTGAGTACTTTAGTCTTGTCTTCATTTAATGGGAGCTTATTCGCTGAAGCCCATAATTGAATTTCAGAGACAGACTTATTTAGTGATGAACTTAAGTTGGCTAAGTTTTTCACATCCGCAAAAGCGGTGACAGTCGTATCGTCTGCGTAAAGGTCCAACTGAGCACTTTTATACAAGGGCAGATCGTTGATAAATAAAATGAAAAATAAAGGACCTAAAATACTGCCCTGAGGGACTCCATGCAACATCAAAGCTTCGCTTGACTCACTCCCATTTACAGGGACCATTTGCTTCCTATCCAACAAATAAGAGTGACACCAGGCAAGCTCCCGGTTGACTACACCGTACAGCTCCAACTTGCGTAACAATAGCTCATGGTCCACCATGTCGAAAGCCTTTCGATAATCCACCAGGACCATGCCGCAAACACTATTATTATCTAAGCCGAACAAAAGTTCGTCAACTAACTTGATCAGAGAAGTCTCGGTACTGTACATCCCACGAAACCCAGACTGTCTATAATACAACAAGTTATTATCCATAAGGAAAGCATATAAAGAGTTGTGCATATGACGTTCGATTACTTTTGACACCACCGGTAGCACAGAAATTGGGCGATAATTAGAAGGATCACTGGCCACACCCTGTTTGAACAGTGGTGTCACGCTAGCAGTTTTCCAACGAGTAGGAAACGTGCCTGTGGAAAACGACATGTTGATAAGCCTTGCTATGCTTGGAGCTAAAATAGGAGCAGCAATACGCAAAAACCTGGCGCTGATTTTATCGATACCTGCAGCCTTATGAGGACTGATCCCCTTTATAATCTGAAGCACCTGAGCATTGGTTATGTCTGGAACAGAGAAAACCACATCCGGATCTTTGCAAGACTCAACAAAGTTTACCAACTTGGACAAGTCTGATGGCGTATTTCCGAGTCCGGATCTCAAATTATCAGCAATTGAGGAAAAATATGAATTAAACTTCTCCGCAATTTCTGTAGCATTTTCAACAGCCATGCCATCTGATTGAAGCTTACTAATCCCTTTATTTAACTTTCCGGAACCAATCAACGTTTTGATTGTATTCCACGTTGCTTTAGGGTTGTTTCGATTTTTCTTCAAATGCATTCTTGTAAAACTCACGCTTTGCTGAGCGCAAGGCAGAAACAGCCTTGTTTCTCGCCTCTCGATAATTTGCCCAGTCAGCACTATTGTCCGATTTCCTTGCCACCTTCAATAGGTGATCACGAAAGTGCAATTTCTCAATAACTGCACTGATCATCCAGGGGGGCTGAGTGGTGTGTTTAATTCGCTTTTCACGCCAAGGACAATGATCATCGAGGGCAGAATTAAACATCTTCTCCCAAGCATAAACAACATCATCAATATCTTCGAACACAAACGCTGTCTCCCATGGGATCTGCTCTAGTGTTTGCTTGAATTGATTCTCATCAATAGATTTCATGTCACGATACTTGATTCGAAAAGATTGTCTGTTTAGATTTTCGCGTGCATACTTGCGGACTACAAAGACTGGTAGATGATCTGCTAAGCCAATGTCTGCAGTAGTGACAAAATTTATTCGCTGTGGTTGATTACAGTACACATGATCAAGACAGGTTTTGCTTACGGGGCGGGTTATGAAATCGACCAGCTGTTTAAAATTCATACCACGCAACCCTTTGGCGAGTCTATGCTTATCATAATTTTTCCTATCCTTATAATCAATATTGATGTCAGAAACAATGATAGTTTCTTTGTTTAACAAATGAACCCTCTCGATGAGCTCTTCGATTTTAACATCATCATCCATTCTGGAGGACGGTGGTCGGTAAAAACTTCCGAGAATAATAGATCGCTTCGATTTATAAGGACACACTTCTAGCCAAATTGCCTCCACCTCCGCGCTTTCCAAGTCACTTCTCCGCTTTGCAGTGAAATCCTGGCTAATAAGAGCCATAATACCGCCACCATTTGTCTTTCTGTCCCTTCGGTGAATTATGAACCCTGGGATTGCATAGCAAGTATCCGGAACGTCGGGCTTGAGAAATGTCTCACTAATAAACAAAGCATCCAATTGAGAGCGACCTGAGCACATGTTTCCAAGTAGAAACAACTTCGTTGTTGTTAAATAGTCAACGTTCCAATGGCCGATTCGTAGACCATTTTCACCGAGTCCGAGATCAAAATATGAAGAAGAGTAATCGCTTTCATCGGTTTCGGACAGCAATGAAGTTCTCGTGGTCGACGGACTGTATTCAGCAGGCGAAGAAAAACTCCCTTCCAAAGACGATAAATCCGACTGCGTAACATCAATTGGACCAGGGTTACTGGCAACATCATTGCAGAGGACCAAAATATTGGTGAATAAGGCGACATTTAGGAGTTTTTTACGGACACAAGTACCCTTAAAGTATAGCCCAACAAAAGAGTTGCAAGGAGACATAGTTTGCCCACACCATTAAATATCCTTCTTTGTAATCTTCCATCGTTTCACAAACACTGCTAGCAACAAAAAACCCTTTCGAGCCTCCTTAAAAACACTTCCTGAAATACATGTAACTACTAGCTATAGCCTATAACAAAACGAAGAGCCCCGTGAAGGAAACGTTTAAAAAGGGTCATATCGATCTGAAGTTTAGGTCGAGTTTCGTTTTTTTTCCCTTCGTAGTCGCATTTGCAAATTATCCCGTATTCGGCGGGGACCACGTGGTCTTTGTGTTTGTTTCGCGTAGGATCACTTCGGGCCGAAGGAACATTCTTCAAAGGCTGCCATCGCCTAGAGATTTCATTAACAGCATGCCCTAACCATCTCTTTCCTACATCGCTGGCCAAGTGAAAATATAAGCTCACAAATTTCACAGCTATTTTTCACACAAACGTCGCAAATCCCATAACTATTTTTCACTCAAACGTCCGTAAGCGGTAATAATTATTATTAGAAAACACGGACACAGTTGAATAATTCTCTTTGGTATCTTGTCCAGACCGAGAATTTTGCTTTTGCTTTGAGTCTGGGCCAGGGTGTGAGTGAACATCGCCACTAAGAATGATCTGTATTATCACCGGGTTAAAACTTTGACTCCCATTAGAAGAGTAGAGTAATCTTCGTCGAAGAAATTTCCTCTTACTCGTGCACGTGGCGACCTTGGTTCCCGATGGAAACGTGCTTCAAACTCCATTTTTCAAAATTCCTTGGCTTGAAAAGATGCTTTCCGGGTCAAAGACTTCTACAAAGTCAGCAGAATTGATCTTAGGATTGTTAGCGCAGTTTGAGAGCCCGCCGATAAGAAAACAAAGGTATAAATACAGAATAAGCACAGAGCTCACGACGACGTGACCGTTCAACATGACGTGACCATCACTTGAATGATTTAAATACATTTTGATTTTAATTAAATTACTGTAAATAAGTTAGTTAGTTAGTTAGTTAACATTGTGACTGAAAAGCCCTGTTGAAGGGAGTCCCAATAAAGTATGTATGTATGTATGTAAAACAGTCCTAAGATAGCACGCGCGCTGATTGGTTAAAAATCGTGTTTGTATAACTCGATGGAGACACAGAACTAGCGCGCGCTGTTGACGTAGTGATGGCGCGAGCAAAGAGAATTCACATTTTGATAATCAAAGTTAACAAGTTGTTTTTCTTTTTCTCGTCGTGGTGTTTTCTAAAAGAAATAGAAAACATGTACTCCGTGTTTCTATCGAGTTATACAAACACTCGTGAGAGTTTGGGAGAACTCGAAAAAGCTGTGGAAACACTCGCCTGCGGCTCGTGTTCCCACAACATTTCTCGTTCTCCCAAACTTCCACTCGTGTTTGTATAACTCGATAGAAACACGGTACATGTTTTCTATTTCTTAAATAAAAGAATCTCACAGATATTTTTCATCGCGACCAATCGCGAAGCCCATCAAGTTTACCGAAGGAGAGCGGTAATTTAGATCGCAAATCTCACAGACATCTTGATCTTTTTTATAGCGAATTTACCGACTGAAAGACAAAAAAGGCCGAGAATTTGCTCCGAAAGCTCCCATCACCAATAGTTCATGTTGAGTTATATAGCCGGCAAAGGAATATTTCTCATCGCGGTCTATCAATAACACTGGAAAACTATGAAGCCAAAACTCCATGACTCCAGCTTTGCAGTCCTGGAGTTCAAGAAAAAAACCTCAAAACTAAATGCTTGTATTTCCGTTTGGATTTATCAGTTCTTCGCGGATTCCATTCAAAGTTGATGACATTTAGTACATCGGCCAAAGCTTTCCGCGTGAAAGCCTTCAAATTAAGGCGTCTTGTTTTGTAATATGAAGTCGCATGAAAACCGGACTTTGAATTAGATAAATAATAAGGTCTGTGAGGTATTAACACTCCTCATGAAAAATTACGTTATTTTCGTAACTGCACCCACTCTTCCCCCCAAATCGTACGCCTATCATTTTTTATTAAATCCATTTTGAAATCACTGGTGGTCCCTGTAATCTGATTGGCTCAAATTGGTGCAATTTATTCCCAAATTGCACCATTTTTTGCTCTAAATCACATCATTTTTCCAGCCAATGAGAAAGTTACACTTCAAGCTTGCGGGCTGTCGCGGCGCTTTCGTGAGCGCTTGCGCTACACTGTAGAAGTTTCCAGTAACCAAAAATAGCGCGCGCGTACAACTTAATTTAAGGTCGTGCGCTGCTCTATTGCGTATTTTGATGTAAAAGCGTTTCCGGTTCTGCTTTTAGTTACTGCATCAATAAAATATTTAAATCGACCAAGTCCTGTGTTTGGGCGATTTCAAAATGGATGTAATAGCACTTGCGGGCTGTCGCGGCGCTCTCGTGAGCGCTTGCGATACAGTAGAACTTTCTAGTAACCAAAAATAGCGCGCGCGCAACTTGATTAAAGGTCGCGCGCTGCTCTATTGCATATTGAAGTAAAAGCGTTTCCGGTTCCGCTTTTTATTTAAAAACCGCCTCAGTTCTGCATCAATAAAATGTTTGAATTGGCCAAGTCCTGTATTTGGGAGATTTCAAAATGGATTTAATAAAGTGGTAATTGAACTTCGGGTCGTGCAATTTTGGTCTGAAATCATACTTGTGATTTCAAATCGAACTCGCGCTGCGCGCTCGTTCGATTTTGAAATCACGCGTATGATTTCAGACCAAATTGCACTCCACTCAGTTCAATTACCATTATGAATCAAGCAGACTACATCAATTATCTTTCTAGCTATAACAAAGACGTTTGTAAAATAAATATACCCTCGACCCTCGACAAAAAGAGAGACTCTCTTTATTTTTTATTTTTTATTTTTTATTTTTTTTTTTTTTAATTTTATTTTATTTTTAACCATAATTTAAAGAATTAAATTTAAATATTTACAAACCCGCTTGTAGCATAGCTAATCTAGGCGGGTTGTATTAATTATAGTCATGTTAACTGAGCAAAAAGTGATTTAAAAACAGCTGCTAAATAAATAAACATACACACATTAATAGTTAATCAAACACATAAGTAAAAAGGTATAAAGCAAATTAAGAGGTGTAAAGTAGATAAACGGCTAAATGTAAGTTTGAAAGCTATAGTGTATAATAATTACTTGTGTTTAAATTCAGTATTAGAGAATGGGCATCAACATAACAGTCCTCAATTTCAAGTACAGTTAGAAGCAGCTTATGAATTTTTCTTTTAAATGCTCTTTTCGTGAGCTTACGCCAATCGGGGTGTAGACAATTCCATAGTCTCGTACCGAAAGCAGGAAAAGACTTAAGTTTTATATGTAATCTGGATTTCTGTACAAAAAGATTATCTGCACACGAGAAACGCGTGTTGTAAGCATGAATGTCAGATGAATGTATGAAGAGGTCACGAATATTTTTAGGTGTAGAATGAGTAGAAACATCATGCATTATGGTTGAGACCGTTTCAAAGTAGAGCATATTTACAGGTAAGATGTTGGAAGCAACAAAAAGAGGGATGGCATGAGATCTTTTGCTGGCAAAGAAAATTAGGCGGAGTGCACGCTTTTGCAGAGTGAGAATCTTTTTTAAATCACACTGAGATGCTTGGCCCCAAACAGGGAGACCGTAGAGCGTGTAGGGAAATATCAGCGAACGGTAGATTTGAAGAAGGGTATTTAGAGGTACATGGTGCCTTAGCCTGGCAATTATGCCTACTATTTTACTGATCTTCGAAGCGATATGATCAATATGAGGCCTCCAGGTTAAATTTTTGTCAATCAGTACTCCTAAAAATTTCACATAATCTTTGCATTCAAGAGGCGCGAATCCATTATTAATAATATCCGGAATTCTGATACACGGCTGATAGTTTATTCTTTTTTGTGCTGGCCTAAAGATGACAAAGTTTGATTTCTTCGCATTAATGGTTAGTTTATTAGCATTAAGCCAGTTACAGACATTATTAAGCTCATTATTAACAACGGTTTCCAGGGTTTTCAAGTCGTTGTCAGCATATAACAGGTTTGTGTCATCAGCAAATAGATAAAAGCCAAGTTTATTGCTACACAGATAAATGTCGTTTATATAAATCAGGAAGAGTAAAGGACCTAGAACAGACCCTTGTGGAACTCCAGTTACCGAGCCCTTCTTCGATGAAATATGGTCATTGTCAATGTGCGTTGTTTGTGTTCGATTAGCCAAGTACGACGTAAACCACTCATGTACAATACCTCTAATCCCATAGTGGTGCAATTTATCAAGTAAAATCGTGTGATTGACCGTATCAAATGCTTTCTTAAAGTCCAGAAAAATGCCACAGGTAAACATTTTCTTGTCCATATTTGTTTGTATCATACTCACAATGTCCAGAATTGCATGCTGAGTGGAAAAAGTCTCTCTAAAGCCATACTGGGCTTTATATAATAATTCATTATCTTCGATGTATGATTTCAATCGGTTGTACATAACTTTTTCAAAAATCCTGTTAAAGATGGAAAGTAATGAAATAGGACGGTAGTTGCTAGGGTCGGTCTCATCGTCGCCTTTGTATACTGGGATAATTTTTGCATGTTTTAACTTGGAAGGATATTTGCCAGTTCTCTCATGGAGCACATGCACATGCTTGACTGAAGAACGTTTAAGAATCGTTTGTGCATGATTTAATCTGTGAGTGAAACTTTTGAACGCTGCAATACTTTATTGAAATTAATTTGTCAGTGAAGAGTCAAAATGTACTGTACAGTTTTAGTAATCGTGTATTTGTATAGCGTTCCGCTTAAGGTAGTCTGTTTTGTTTACTCGGTTTGTTTATCTGGTTACGTTACATTGTAGGAATATGCCTAAATGGAATGACTTTTAAATTTCATAATACGTTCCCTCCTTGTCTGAGACCATTTCGAGTTACAAAAGTTTTTTACCTGTCCGAAAATAACGGCTACCTGTATGTAGCGGCCCCTTTTGCCGGCAAAATTCGAAAGTAACGGGGGCCTTTACTTTCGGAATTCTACGGTATCCTCGTTTGTTCAAGATCGAACACGCCCGGCGTCAAGTTTACAACGGGGAGATAAAATATTGATCACTGTGAAAAATTAATAAAGCAAAAACATAAGCCTTATCGACAGCATAAACCACGTTTGAAACTGTACTTGCATATTAAACCCTTAGGATGAAATTCATTTCGTTCCACTTTTAATTACCCTCTTCGATCCACTACCTTAATCGATTATAGTTCTTTTATTAGCTCGTTACAGTTAGTGATTCCATGTGCTCCTTGACAGATTGAGACGCTTGTAAAATTCATAAAAGAATATACGGAGATTTCTTTGAGCGCCAAGTTTTAGTCATAATGCACATTCGATGACTTACTTCTTCGGATTCAATGGAGTGTTTTCGGGAGGGCTTGATGGAGAGGATATATTACTTATTCCTTAGCCTGAAAACAGGCTCTTCATTTGGGTTATTCTGAGAGGCGCGCAGTCAAAGCTGAGGGATTGAGGAGAGCAAAAAAAAAAAAAAAGCGAAATAATAAAAAAAAACCTAATGAAAAAAGATCTAACTGAACAGCCTGATCGTAGCCTACGTGTTCCTCGGCCGGGAGAAAGACTCTATTTAAATTTTCTAAAGTCGAAAATTCACCGCTTAATTCGCTATTTTTACAGGGTAGCTACTACGGATGGAGTCGAAAAACGTGTGACAAGGTGTTCCACCGGAAAATGCTGGGTTCCTGTGACAAAATAAGAAGTTGGTGGTCTAGAGGCGAATGTAAAAGAACAGCTGGGTACTACTATGCAGCGGTTCGGTCAGCTGGGTGTAGCAATTACGAAGAAGTTTCGCCCGAATGGTGCGAAAACGACTGCGTCAAGCGCCTCTATACTCCTAGATACTGAAGACAGCATCCTCCCGTGAAGACTGGCTGAGAATCTCCACGAAACAAAAACGAAACAGTGGGATTGTGTAACTTCTAACTTTTGTATACAACTTAAGGACGTTCGCGCCCATTGCTACTGCGCATCTCTAGTGCGCACGCTATTCATTGGTCACGCGCGTGCCACGTCATTTCCAAGCGCGCGCATGGAGTCGAAAACTCAACAAAATATAGGGCTGATGACCTTTGCGTTAACTTTGTGTGCGAATATTTTTGTTGGATGGTCGGTGACCCCCACTTTTTTTTCGGCAGATCACTTCCTTTGATGATTCTTTCCATTATACTAAAAAACAAAAAAAATCTGTACGTGGGAAGTTTTAATTATTTCTCATATACTATTCAAATAGGGCCGAATTGGTACGTGGATACAGGTGTGCGTAACTTAGAAGTTGTATTTTTTCAAGGCTAATTCTAGCTGATTTAATGACATATGTAGCAAAGATCTATCACATAGGCCTATATATGCTGTTTTAAACACACATAACTTAGATATGATTCTTCAACTTAATTATATGCCGATAGTAATGAATCCGGCCAGAATCGCCTTAGTGGCTGGAAATCCTAGAAATGCTATGATCTGTGATGCGCCTTATCTTCAAAACGAGTTCGGTGACCCCCGATTTTTTTTACGTTTTTTATCTAGTCTTACCATTTTTTACCTGCAGTCAAAGTTTTAAAAAAATCTGTGCGTGGGAAGTTTTTGGGCGCGAACGTCCTTAAGTTTATCTTTGAAACACTAAATATACCAGTTACTATATATTTTCCAGAAACGACTGGTGACCCTTTTATTGTTATCGTTGGTGTATCGTCACTTTAAAAATCGCTGACTGAGCGGCAAAACAAGGGCGATCTAAAATTGCTTTTCTAAACCTAACCTATCCCTAAAAAATGACTATAAAACCGCCAAGGATCATTTGCAACGCATTTTACAGCATTAGCCCAATAGCCCTCATGTGGCTTAACGCCCGATTCCGTCTGCACTCGCTTCGAGTTTTTTATGTGCTTATGTTACGTATTAACACTTTTTATCGCGGAGCTTCGCGCGCGAAGTACCATTGACAACAAAATAAGGTAACCAATCGATACAAGAAATTTTGGTTATGTCGTCACCGTGCGTCCATCACCTACGTCCACACCCTCGATATAAGACAAAGTGTAACGTGACACTCGAGATGTGAGCAACCTGCGTTTCTCGGCGATAAAATAAAATAACAAGCTGAAAAAAGCCAGAGAAGAAACTTATGATCTTTTATCAGTAAGTTCTATAGAAAATTTTTGCCTCTGACTCTTGTTGTTTCTGAACAGACGTTTCGGCTAATGTTCAAGCCTTCATCAGTGATATAACAACGAGGTTCGTTATCATACGCTATTTAAAGTAAACGTGACGCGAAGCTTGCGCGCGTGACCATGTAATTCATGCTCGCGTGCGGTCTTTGTAGGTTCCTGGAAGTACGATGTGATCGTTCTCAGCGTTCGGGTCCAAAGTAGAGTGCCAGGCTTCAAGGAAAAGTCGCTCGTGGTAATTTGACTCGAGACCAACCACCTTGACATTTGCAAAGTTCATGTTATGGTTGAATTGGTGGACATGGCTTGCAACTTTGGAGTTCGGGTCAAAACTTGTCACTGCCTTTTTGTCCTCTGCATTTCGGGTCTTTAATGACCTTTCTGTTTGGCCATAGTACACAAAATTACACTGTGTGCAATTAATTTTGTACACTATGCCTGATTTCTGGCGGTCAGAATCGTCTCGCTCCTTAGGGCGCGGAAAAAGGCTGTTGATGGTTTGTTGTGGTTTGTAAGCTACTTTGACCTTTTGTTGTTTCAAAATGCGACTTATTTTCTCGGAAACGCCCTGTACATACGGCAGCCACTACAAAGCCAAAGCCATGTCAAGGTGGTTGGTTTCAAGTCAAATTACCACGAGCGACTTTTCCTTGAAGCCTGGCACTCTACTTTGGACCCGAACGCTGGGAACGATCACATCGTACTTCCAGGAGCCTACAAAGACCGCACGCGAGCATGAATTACATGGTCACGCGCGCAAGCTTCGCGTCACGTTTACTTTAAATAGCGTATGATAACGAACTTCGTTTTCATATCACTGATGAAGGCTTAAGCATTAGCCAAAACGTCTGTTCAGAAACAACAAGAGTCAGAGGCAAACATTTTCTATAGAACTTATGACATCTCCTGACTACACTTTTTCCATTTTTAAACATCTTTTATCAGCAGCAGTGTTGTTTTTTAAGAGCCTTCAAATATTTTATTGACGGCAGAAACTCAACTTCGAAGAAGACAATCAAGTGCATGTGCATGCCTCATAATCTGTCAGAAAGTTATCAAAAAGCTTTCAAGAAAATGTCACGCTTCACTGAAAACGCAACGCCCGACAACGTCCAAGATCTAGACTATAAACAGCATTCGCCGCCTACCTTGATTTAATACTTCGCCTTGAGTTTTTATTATGATTTTTTTTTGTTTAAACCGGTGAGAATCAGCTTTGGGATGCTAAGAGCAGAGAAATGGATTGGCTGGCATTTCCATTTCAGTGCTCGAAATAAAAAAATATTTTGTCCCCATTATAGTGTACGGGTTTTCGAGAGAACAGCTATTGTGGTTTGGCAACGTTGTAATCAGGCGCTGGTGCAGGCAACCTGCGTTTTTCGGCGGGAAAATAAAAACAAGCTAAGACAACTAGAGAAGTAGACCAGAGAAACTTACGATCTTTTATCGGAAGGGGTGTTGTTTTTAAAAGAGCCCTCAAATACTTTATTGAAGGCAGTAACTCAACCTTAGGGAAGAACTTAAGCACATCAAGCGCATGTGCATGTCTCAAAATCTGACAGAAAGTTGTCAGGAAGCTGTAAAAATGTCACGCTTCATGGAAAAATACGTTCTCCTTGGCAGTGTGTAAATTCTCAAAAACCTGCCTTTATTGGTATGTACTGTGAGTTACGGAAGTCATACAAGCTGTTTGCAACCCAGTGTTTTCTGATCGGAGGAGTTAAAGTTGATTTCCAGTCCGTACTGCACAGTCTCACCATCCCAAAGTTTGTGAACCTCGCTCGTTGGAATTCGAATCAATGCTATTCGTTACGAACCACTTATCTTATAGTTGAGGCATTTTAAATTATTTTCCCAACTGTTTCTTTGATTTCTAGAGCAACGAATTTGTTTTCTCTCGTGATATCAGAAAGAACGTAGTATAAAGTTTTGCATCCACAATGGCGGTTATCACGAAACTTTGAACTTACTTCATGTAAGTGATTTGCGAAATTAACGTTACATATTGTGACGTTTTACATGAATCAAAGCAAAAAAACGTAAACAAACTCTTAAGAGTGCGCAGTACGGACTGGAACAACTGAAACAACATACAGTACCTACAGTACAGTACTATGTGCAAACACTAAATATTATAACTCAAGCTATCAATTCTTTCCTACTTTTATGCCCATCTTCTGGTCATAAAGTTTGAGGTTCAGTAAAAAAAATCATTCTCACTCTCCTGCCTCACAATGCGAGCGTTTCCAAAAGCCTACTGATCACACACATTTCCTTCTTAGCTGCCAATTGTCTTTCCAGTTTTCTTTTCGCGGAGCCCATCTTGTTGCGATCGTCTTGGTATAGTCAATCCGATCTGTGATTTTCCACACACTTGCGCAGCGTTTTGCATATCATGATGCTGAAAACGTAAACGAAGAAGGAAAAAAAGGTATAAATTAATAGATAAGTTAAAAAACGCGGACGAAGATAATTTACGTTAAGAGAGAATAACCTCTTATGCTCATTAACAGATCACCCTAACTGCGTGAATAGAGGTGTTCGCGGAATTATGACAGCAAATTTACAAAGAAGGAAAGCCGTCAAACAAATGTTTATCTTTACATTTCCGTTCTCATTTCACATTTGGAGACGAAACATATACTCTAGACGGAGAAACCCCTTTTCTCAGTTCACCAGCATTTTGGAGCTGATCGAGTGACTGTTGTGAGCGTAGCCACAAAAGTTAAATCTCCAGTACTCTGATAAGTATAATTCAAAATCGGACGACAAATTTTAAGCTGCGTGCGTTTGGTGTAGAGAGGTTGTAGGAGCGTGCATCCACATGGAACAACGTTGTTCTACA
>JAHPZR010014614.1:0-15393 GCA_019787425.1 Platygyra sinensis | reverse complement strand
TTTTACAGGGATGCTGCAAGTTTTGGCAGAAGGAAAAGGAGTGCAGAGAACTGATCTCTAATTCCACCTCTGTGTTTAACACAGTCAATATATTGATGAGGAGGCTTTTTACGGAACAAGAGATTATATCACAATCCGTTTCAGGAAAAGCATCAAATACAAAAACTGTTGCCAAGCCCAAATTTGATACTACAAAACTGGAATTATTGAAAAGCCTTGTAATAGAGCTTCATAAAGAAATAACTGTTTCTCATATTACATTTAAAATCCAGGCTGTCCAAAAGTTGGTTAAAAAACAATAAATTTCGCCAGAATGTTTAATGAATGGTTAGAATCCCTCTATCTTGAGCATTCAAGGAAAGTGAAACGTTGTGTGAAATAGTGGAAGATCAAGATCCAAACTTATTTACCATGTAGGCTGTGGTTTCAACCCTGACTCCTGTCAGAGTAGATGTCAATCAATTTTCCCTCTGCTGTAGCTGCTGACAAAACTTTACGTGTTTGAACACCTGATTAATTTACTGCAATGACTTTTCTTTGATGTAGTCACTAAAAATGTAAGATTTGGAACTCGCCTGTCTTTTGCTCTCGTCTCACGAGTCTTAATGTTAACAGAGTGGAAAAGTTAACAACGTTATTATATTCAGTTGATAGATTGTCACAGATAAGGAGTCTGCTGATGGGCATCACATAGACATGTTTTTTCACATCAACTTACAAAATAAATCTGATTGAAGTACAAAATGTAGTACGAGTCCATTCATTGTGCTTGATTTATAAGTTCTGTATTTGATATACATTCTACAACATGTCTGCAGAACTGCAAGGAAGGTAAGCATAATAGATGATATTTTTGTGTAACTTCCTGATTCAAGTAATTATTAAACACAGTTTAGTTAATTGGCTGGGACCTGTTATTTTATGGTTCTATGTATAAAAAACAAAACAAAACACATGGTTTACCATGTTATTCCATAGTTTACCACGTTATTTCATGTTTCACAACCTAAATACCTCCATTATGAATTCAGTGAAATTGACTGTTATTCTACTACCATGGTTGTCAACCATGATTGACCTTGTTTCTTTTCAAAGTCAATTTGACCATGGTCGGCCATGGTCAGCCTTGTGCCATTTAACGTTCGTGGTCAACCATGGTCAAACCATGGTCTAACCGTGGTCCTGATACCGGGGTAATTGCTTAGGGTTAGTGCTAGCGCTTAGTCTCAGGGTTAGGGCTAGCACTTAACATTAGGGTTGACGCTAGCACTTAGTGTTAGGGCTAGCATTCAGGGTTCAGGTTTATTGCTTAGGATTAGCGCAACAACAACAACAACAACAATCTTTACTAAGCGCTAGCACTTAGTCTTAGGGCTAGTGCTAGCACTTTGGATTAGGTTAGAGTTAAGGTCAGGACATGCTAGGGTTAGCGCAGTGTTTGGCCAAGGAAAACAATCTCGACTCTTGAAATCTATTGCACGAATCGATAAGAAAATCAAGTCAATGAGTAGTGCCTAGAGAGAGAGGTTGAAAGTTTTTGCAAATCGGCTACGTCAGTGATTGATTAAAATGTTTCTACGTGAAATTATTTCTTTGGTTACAAAACTGCTTGGTCTGTGAATGATTATTCTGACGGCACAGAAATAGGAAGCCTTAAGCTAACGCACTGCTTTATGCCGAAAAAAAGCTCATGAAATGGAAAATTTATCATCCAAAGGAACGCTCAGATACAAAGCAAACCTTTACAGTTCAGCTGAAGTTAACTTGCTAACTTGCAATCAGGCGTCTGTGTCTGTTTTCGGTTTTTCCTTCAGTCCGCAAGCAGTTTCAAACAATTCAAAGTAATCATACTGCTTGGAAAAATGCACGAGACACACTCACAGAACCCTTCGCTTGCCAATTGGAAAACTGACCTTTGGCATCTGTTTGGCCTGTAAAAATGCGTCAAATTTCAACGACCTTTGCTGCCTGGCCTTTCTCACCAGTTCCCGGCTGTGTCTGAATCACGCTAAGAAGTGCTATATAAGTCCCGCGCAACAATGGGCCACAGTGCTTTATGTATTCAAAGATTAATATGGGACATCCCAGAATTTTTTTTGAGCGAAGGATGAGCTGGACGGGCTGATTTCAAGAAAGTAAGTAAGAGTCTAGAAAAAGCAGTTCTAACTTCCAAAACGGGACACATGCATGAAGTTTTTGGCAAATGAGCCTATTAGTCCACGACGGATGTCTTTGTTTTTGGAGAAGACGCGTTTCGAGACTCTACTGCTAGTCCGGGAAAGAAGCCCAAAACTGGTCGATATTGTGACGTCATCAAAATGGCGTCGCTGCTCGAGTCCCGTTATGGGCCCTTTTCGTCTGTTGCCTTTTAGTTCCATTGTCTACGCCAAATCTGATTGTGCGCATGCGCACATTGACAAAGAACGAATGCACTGCTTGAACAGTAATGGCTGTCGAAGATTCTAACTTGCGAATTTCGAAGTTGAAGTTTGGCGATTGTGTCAGTTTTGGAAGCTTGGGAGACCCACTTACCGCCTAAAAATTACAAATTAGAGGTACGTGTCATTTTTTTGTCGCTATATAAAAAATATGCTGGGAAAGGACAGTAATTTTATTTCACTTTGGTGCATAGAAGGTCATTATGCACAGTGGGTTTGCTGTTTGCTTTCGGCGCCATATTGCCGGTATGGTGCTGTTGTCGCATCTAACCAATTTCTCCAAATTTTAGGTCATGGATAAACACGTTGCTTTCTTGAGGAACCTTTGTCGACTTTGTGGCAACAGTGTCAAGAATAAGGCCGATGTCGCAAAAAAGTCAGCTTTCAAACGGGAACTGTTGGAAAAATTTAACATCAATATTGACGAGGATTCGTGCGAAATTCACCCAGAAAAGGTTTGCCCTCCCTGTAAACGACTTCTCTACCGTGTCCGAGAATCGGGAAATGTAGATGCGGTGTCCATATCAAGAACAATGGTGAATTGGACAAGCCATGTGGAAGGCAATTGCCGATGCACATCAGGGAAGAAAGGGCGTCCGGCTAAAAAAAGAGTCCACCGAGAGCTGAGCGGAGAGTGGAAGGAATGGCATTGACTGGACGTGTGGGAGAAATGACGGCTGTTTGAAAATTGTTGATAATTGTATTGATTCTTATTACCTATCCACTTGACATTGTATTACAATTGTAAGGAGAATAAGTTTTCTTTATTTAGGTCACTCCAAATGATGAAAGGGTTAAAGCAGAATAATTAATTGTTTTTGTTAATGAATAGGTTGCTCATGCTTCTTTATCATTTAAGGTGAGAACCTGGTTTTTGTCAATGATTGGTGTGCAAAATCCAAAAGATGAAGCGGTGGATTCAAGAAAGAAGTATGACTTTGGTGATGAGGTGTTAGCTTGGAGGATAAAGCTGAGAAAAGAACGGTGAGAAAGACAGTCAAATATCCCCCAAAAAATGTAATTTCAAAATATGTAATGGGACATCTGTAGATATTGGCATTCTAAGGTATTATGAACAGTGAAGTGCATGAATAAAATAAACAAGGATGATGTCATCTCATAAGTACTTGACATCTATATGTTATATTCAGTTTAAATGCAAACTTCTTTGTTTGTACATTGACGCCAGACAATCTACAGAAGGTTTCCATTTGTTTGTGGTCTGCAACAATAAAACAGACCAATCTTATGTAGGTGAACAAACAATTTTATATGTAAACAAACTGCTACATGGGCTTGGAAATAACAATGACAGCAATATTTCTCACTGCTTGTTTCCTTATAAATTGGGGGTTTCCCAGGATTGTGAGCCTCCAATACTGCAATACTGGACCGGATGACCACTTAAACTTGGAGTTCTCATACTTTAAGTCCACAATGCAATTATTGTTTGTTATCAAATTTCAGATATCTAAAAGCAGAAGGCTCCGATGTACTTCAGTCCTTAGATGGCCCAATTTTGGATTCAGAATTGAAAAACTTTGAGGAAATCCTGCAGAAAAATCGAAAGAAATTGTTTGACGAGCACTTCATCGATGGAAAAAAGAGACCAGAAGTAAGCCACCATCCTCTGTATGTCACTGTTGAGCAAAGAGTTGTAGCAGAGGACATAAACAATGCAACTAAAGCTGAGATCTTAAGAAGAATTGCTGATAAGCTTGAGCAGGTGTCTGACGAAGATGTAAGAGGACCCCTATCGATCAAACTACAATTATTTAAAGCTCAACCCAACAAAGCCAAAAAAGACACTCTAATTCTTTTATACAATGAAATTGTTGAGGAGTTAGGGGACCTTCAAGCAATGCAGGAAGCCTGCATCCCTCAAGACGAGGAGGAAAATGTTAACCAATAGCTCACTATTGGACAGTTTTAATGCAATCCACTGACAGTGCAACATACAGTGTATATATAATTTTCTGCTTTTCCATTGTTGTGAGACATTGCACTTTAGAATATGGTTGGCTTGTTAGGTTTAAAAATTTAGGGTTGTCAGCTGCAAGGCAATATTTGATTTTTATATCTCAGTAAGTGCATATTTAAGCCTGTATCTCTCAAGACAAAGAGGAAAATGATAACCAATAGCTCTCTATTGGACAGTGTTAATGCAATCCACTGACACTGCAACATACATTGTATATATTGTTTTGCTTTTCCATTGTTGTGAGACATTGCACTTTAGATATGGTTGGCTTGTTAGGTTTAAAAATTTAGAGATGTCAGCTGCAAGGCAATGATTGATTTGTGCATCTCAATAAGTGCATATTGAAGAGTATGAGACAAGATTTATTTGGTCTATTTCAGATGTTCCTTTACAGGGACAATTTGTTATGGAATAGTGTTTATCAAGGGTGCTTTCCATGGCTCAACATTTTATATTGAGTAACATTTGTGCTGAAAAATAGAATTACATGTAGTAGCTTTCTCTAGTCAGTGAAATGCAAGGAATTTTGACAATGCTTGTAGCACACATTGCAAGTGACTTTTCTGCCTTGAAATGGTATCAAATGTACTACAATAAGTGCCTCTAGAGCTAATCATGTGTTCGTTCACACATGCAATGTACATAATTCTCTACGTCAGAAATAAGGCCATAGCCTTTCTTTAAACTGTTTCAGGATTTGACTTCAAGATATCAAACACCTATAAGTTTGTTACACAGTACCTAGTCCGTGGAAAATTAAATAACTTTCAGAGAAGAAAAAGTCATGTGCATGCTTGGGAAAGAGGAATGCTTCCTACAGTGGACTACATGGGTGGCTCTGCTTGAAAGATGTCCCTCTTTCACACTTATATCCTGAAATGCAGGCTAATGGGATTCAATGCTCTTTATCAAAATCTCAAAATCTCATTTTCATATTAATTCATATTTGACAGAATTATGTGTTTTTGGCGACTTTTTAGGAAAGAGGACACTTCGTGATGCTTATCATGAATGGCATGCATCTCATTAACCTGCTTTCCTGGACACATCTCCTCTTTCAGGCTCTAGGTATATAACAGGATAGGGATTTCACGAGTGAGAATAGAAAAAGGTACCGAACACTTGATTCATTTAAGTATTTGAAGGGGATAATGAAGTGAAAAAGTAAGAAAAGAGATGCAATAATCCTCTTGTAGATATGTGAAAGGTACGTCATTAATTCTTCTATCAGAGATAAATGAATGGGACTTCTTTTCCGTTAAAAAAATGGTATCTGAAAGCCGGTAAGGGTGTGGTGTGGACCGCAGCGCGGAGCTTCCCCATATACAATCATGTTTGAACACCCCCCCCCCCCCCCCTGCTCCATCCCGGGCATGCGATTAACTTAACTTTATAGTTGTACCTCCCTGGATTTTCAGAGATTGTTGAATTGCTATATGTCAAAGAGGACAGCATTGTCTAACTAACAACGAAACAATTATTTGGTATTTATTATTATTTTGATTAGAGTTCTGATTGTTATTAAAATTGACTATTACTACCATTATAAGAACCGAGTGCCTGTGCCATGTCTTTCGCCAAATGGTGTACAAAACAAAGTTTTAGAAGTTCCAGGAATTGTTTAACTTCAAAAGCATTTTAGGTATTGGCTTCCTTTTCACTCAGGTTGCTCACAACAAAGTCTACATCTTTGTCAGGAATAAAGCATATTTTACTTTGTCTCTGAATTGGGGGCACATCATTTCTTTCACTGTCAGATAGCTGAGGCTTTGGTCTATTTGAAAGCAAATCTTGGACGGGACGTGGTATCTCTCCACTAGAACTATGGCTGTAGGCCAGACTCCTCCTACTTGGCGGAGCTTGGCTTGAGGATGAATGCCCTAAGATATTAGCGAATCGATGATCAAGCATCAGATTTTCTGGAGTATTTTCCAGGGGTTGAACTCCAGTCGAATTAGTTTGTGTGGACGTCGAGACTGCGTCTTCAACATATTCCTGGTCGGTTCCGGTGGGCCTAATTAAACCATTGTTGTACATGTCAAGAATTGCATGGGAACCTCCTACAAATCGCTGCCCTTTATGATCAATGATGATAAGCACTTCAGCATTTGTCATTGCATGGAGCTTTAGACCCTTACTAAACAGAGTAGATTTTCGCTTGTACAAAGCAGATGATCTGGCTTGAGGATCGGTGACAAACTGTACTCTTTCTTTGGAACGGCGTGCCGTTTTCTTACCCACTTGCGCCTTAGTACTCTTACTAGTTTCTCTGAAACGAACGAAATTACGTAAGTGCAAACTGACATAATGCAAATAATATTCCTGATAGTGGTCAAGCGTTATGAAGTACACTGTAATAAACAGCTGAAAAAGAAAGAATACTTACTCGAATGCTACATTTACATTCACTCCGGAACTATCTGGGACATTATCCAAAATGGGCAGTACCGATGTAGCACGCTCTTTGCTAACATTGGCATTACTCGCAGCAAGCGGGGCACTTGAATTTTCATCTTGATTCACAGCGATAGCAAATGGTAGAACATCGTTAGAGCTTTCCGCAAAACTGTCAGGGCCAGTCAAATGAGAAGTGTTCATCGACCAAAAAGGCACTGAAAGATGTTTCCACAAATGTAGGGCAGCACAGTTGTTGTTTGTCTTTGTGTAAAATTGACACTCGACGCACCGGGCTAATTTTTTACAGAGAATCAAAGTTACTGGTTCATAGGTGTCGTTTTGACGGCATACAGTTATAAAATAGGGATCACTGTTACATTTATTGGTGAATAGGTGTTGTTTTGACAGCGTTCATGGGGAAGTCAACGTCATTTCCGCCACCAACAGTTGCGCCCTTCGTGATTGCGACATACTGAAAACCTCGTCAGTCGATTCCTTGCATCCACTGGTAATTATTCAACAACTTCTTTGCAAAACTGTCGGATGGGTTATGAAATTTCGATCGAAGGTGTGCAAATAAAAGGGTAAGTACTACTGCTTGTTGTTGTACTGATATGAAATTATCACTCAATCACTAGGGCATCCCCAAACCTCGTTATGTAATACTCTCATTAATTTCTCTTGTGTTTTAGTTATCACTACTTCAAAATAAAAGCTCCTACTGGAACACCACTAGTAATCTGTTCAGAATCTAATGAGCATGATCCATTCGCCCTGGCATGCCACATTCCTAATGAGATGGATCAAATCCCAGAGTCGCTAAGAGCGGTGGAAATGACGAGCAAGTCTCAAAAGAAAAAGTACACTCTGCGAGAAGTTTTAGGATCACAGATCGGGCGAGTTCAATACTTCTTGAACAGAGAGCTCAGTTTCCTGCTCAACTGCAGCAAGATTACCAGTATCCAAGGGTATGTTTATCGAAACAGCTTGGTTATTTTGTCCCGTAGCTATGATTGTAGCTTCCAAGTGTAAAGTTTTATTAAAAGACTCCCTTCTATTTTAGGACCGTTTGTGGGGAACCGACAATAACTGCCCGTCCCACCACACAGCAGAAGTTTCACAAGAACAAGCAGGCTGGTGGAGGGGCTTACATCCCAGCGTCTCTAAAGATTACAGGGCCTCGGCAGCACATGACATTGGTACTCGAGCGACTTCGAGCAACATTACACGAGTGTGAAAATGGGGATGAAATGTCAATTGATTTGTTAAAAGAATGATCGTGATTTCAAACTATTGTAACAGAAAGCGAAAATAAATTCATTCCATCACCGAGTCAATCTTTTCCCGTTTTATTGCCTAAATGCCGCATTCCAATATGGCTGCCCTTCTTCCCTAAAAAAATATCACTTGTTTTTAGTCCTTCTCGGCCAATATGATTTGTTTTGGTTTTGCCTCGACCAATCTTATCACACGATTTTATATAGACAGTTTTGGCTATTTCCCGGACTGTCTACTGCCTGGCTCACTTGTTCTTCAATGGCTAAGTTTATGGCAGACTTAAACCATGATCTCGGAACAAAAACACACCTCGGTTCTTAATTAACAGGTAAGTTCTGAATTTGTGTTATCGAAGTAATCGATGCTTTGTGCGCCAAAAGCTTATGTCACAATTCCAGCTAAAAAACATATCAAGCTCAGAGCCTTCCCAGCGATTCAATTACAAAGACACAAAGATAAATATATATCTTGGTTTTTGAAAGAAGTAGAGAAACAGAACGGAAAGAAAAATTGGACTGACCTCGAACAGCGTCACCTATCAGAACATCCTATCCCACAACTTGTTGCCGTTTGTTTTGGAAATTATCCTACAGAGCACCGTTTCATTGAAGATAACAACCCCAAACATACCAGTTGGACGACTTTGACATGGCTTGAAACAAATGAAATCAAGTGGTGGTGCACACTACCCAAATCACCAGTTTTTTGAATGCTTTTTGATTTTCAAAATATTTAACCATTTGAATCGACTATTTCTAATTATCATCCAAAGGCATTTGAACATCTCCTAGTGTAGTGACAAAAATAATAATAAAAAGACTTAATATAGCACACATGATTGTAAAGTTCTAAGACACTGCACATCAAGGTCCACTAAAAAGAAAGCAACTAAAATATTATCCTAAAAAGAAAAACAAAAAACAAGTCAAACATCACAAAGGAAATGAAACTAATAAAAGGACTCGCAAAACAAGTCTTAAGATCACACTTAATAGAACAGAGGTCAGTTGCAAGTCTGAAATGATCAGGTAGGCTATTCCAAAGTGTTGGTGCACAGACGGAAAATGATCTGTCGCCATACTTAGTATTGGACCGAGGAACCTTCAGTAGACCCCGAGATGAAGATCGCAATGGACGCAGCGGTACATATCTATCCAGGAGTTCAGTTATAAACATCAGCGCAAGCCCATTAAGCACCTTAAATGTCAAAAATAGGATCTTAAAAATAATGCGCTGACTAACAGGGAGCCAATGAAGCTGGATCAACAGAGGGGTTGCATGGTCATATTTCTGTTTGCAAAGAATCAAATGGGCAGCACAGTTCAGAACAGCTTGAAGTTTTGCAATGAGATATTTAGAAAGTCAATACAGGTGCATTCCTACAGGTAAAAAACACATAGACCAAAATCTTTGTATTCTCCATGCTCAGATACTTTCGTATACAAGATATATTGTGTAAAGGATGCTTTACATATGCTAGACACTTGACCCTGAAATTTAATATGACAATCAAAACCACACCAACATTTCTAACTGAAACAGAGGGGCTGATCTGCTCCCCACAAACGTTTAGCGACGATAGTTGGGGCTTGGGGCAAAATTGTGATGCTATCAGTAGTTCAGTCTTGTCAGAGTTGAGCTTTAACTTGTTAGAAGACATCCAGTCACTGACATCTTTAACACATGCTTCAGTAACCAGTTCAGGAGTATTGGAGTAAAATGAAAAAATTAATTGTCGGCATAGAAGTGGAACATCATTCCATGTTTCCGAACAATGCCCCCTACTGAGGTAGTATACAGAAGATATAAAAGCGGCCTGAGTACCGAGCCTTGAGGGACACCATGCATCACGCTGCAAGAAGAAGAATCCGCATCTCTGATAGTAATATACTGGTGATGACCAGTAAGGTAAGAGGTAAACCAAGCAAGGGCCTTGCCTCTAATGCCAAAATGAATGCAAAGTCTGTGCACTAAAAACTCATGGTCAACTGTGTCAAACGCTGCAGACAAGTCCAACAGCGGCAGAGCGACTGTTCAGTGTTGGTTGATGGCATTTATGATGTCATCTTGAACCTACAGAAGAGCCATTTCAGCATTGTGCAGTGACTTGTATGCCAACTGAAGCGGTTCACCAAGGTCATTACTATCAACATGCTTAATGAGCTGATAAGAGACTGCCTTTTCAATTACTTGTGAATCGCTGTTTGTACCTAAGCTTTGTAACGATTTCTATTACCTGCATTTCTCGTCGTGCCAGGAAATTGTTTTAACCAACTAGTAGATTTATTCTAAAACAATTATATTATTGACTCTTGATTTCTTTGCATGATAGTTGATTCTGGAAGATGCATGATGAAATATGTTTGTTGTTCAACATTTTTGTTGCAGTGAGAATGGTGATGTCAACATTAAAGGTTTTGATGCAACAGGAGCCTCTTCTTTCTGTAAATGACACCATACAGGAAGTCAAGAATGACTCAGTCCATATGAAAGAAGATGCTGATACGTATGGTACTTCAGACAAATTTGACAACGAATCAAGTTGTTCCAGTGATTCAGATGAAATGACTTGGAGGTAATTGTTTTTATTTGGCAACAGTAACATAGATCTGGTCACCTTTGATTCACAGTCAACATTATGGCGAAATGATTTTTACAGCATGGGGATAAAAAGGCAGTGTACAATATAAACCACAATAAATTTATTAGAGGTGGTTTTAGTATAAAGGGTAGCATAATATGTGTATGTGTGAAAATGGAGAGCATTGTTGTTAATGAATACTTTATATTGGAGAGGAGCAGTTCCTCTTCAAGAGTCTCTAATAGAGCTCAATGAAGATCCTCCAGAGGACAGTGGGAGTGATAGTTCAGATATTGAGGACTTGGGGTAATAATACAATGATATATGCACTAGGAAATAATCTTTAAAAATGACTTGTTTCTTCAAGGGAAACTTAAATCAGAAATCAATCATTTGTGTTATTTATTATATGTAAACATCAATTTTTTTATAGTATCAAGATACCACAATAGTTCTTAGCGAGCCTTGCAATTTTTTTTGATTTGCTATTACACTATATTTTTGGCATCGAGACTGTCATATTTTTTTGTAGATGTTTGCCCATATGTGATGGTCACAAGGAAATACAACCAGCACACAAAGGAGTGGAACTCCAAGGTTGTGAAAGTAAAGAAAAAATATGGGTACATTCCAGTACCAATGGAGAAGATACTGAGGGCAAGGAGTGATGATGTAGATATAGTAACCGAACAGGTTTCACTAAATGAGAGTGATTCTGCATTACTGGCGCCAAACATCGCAACAACACCTTCAACCCCATCAACAGAGCTCTACCTCGCAAGGAAGAGCACATTCAAGCCCTCAAATGACTGAAGTTATAAATTCTGACTTGGATTCTATTGGAAACTCGCCACAGTGAAATTAGCCTCCAGTTGTTAAAAGGATGGAAAAATGCATGTCATCCAAAATATTCCGTACCTTGCAATAACTTGAGAACAAAATCCAGGGTTTTCATTAAAAGCCGGCAACCAGTGAACTCAGGCGGCTACTTTTGATATCAGCGCCGCCTACTTTTGCCGACTTTTGCCATTCAAACTCTCAAAGTTTACTTTTTCATTTGAAGGCTTTTAACATTGCATTGAAGTTACAAAAACAAAGGCACTCGTAAATGAAAGTTCCTTACTTTGATATTAGGTCTCATTTTTTGCTGTGGATGATTTTAAGTAAGGTCTTTTCAATGTATATCAACGCCGATCGACACTTTGGCATTCGCAGTCCACCATGTTGATTACAGAGGTGAGAAGGACTGGTGGCAAATATGCCTCGATTACACGCTGTTTTCTCTTCCGGTTTTCCACATGCTTTAAAAAAAACAATGGCTGAGAGAAAGCGCGCCGCGGGCGATGGAAATCCTAGTATATTGGCATATTTTTGGAAGAAAGCACAGCCGCTTCCAGATGCAGGTGAGTGAGCATAAAATGTATTTGATTTTCTGTTTATATAGACTTGAAAGACTGCAAGTCAACACAAATCCTAAGAACGGAATAAATTTCGTATGAACCGTGCAACTTTTGCCATTCTCAATTTTGTTTTCGTTCTGTCCGTTCTTTTTTGGTTAAGCTGTAATCACATCATTTCAGTTCTGTCAAAATCCGCTCAACAATAGGCAATTTTTGTGGATCGTTATAAAACTGTAGTTAAAAGTGTGGATGTTATAAGGTGCGTGATCCAGTGTGTGCGATAGACCTTTTCACGATTTTGGATGCCGTCTTGCACGCCAAAACTTACAGTAATGTATGGGAAAAGTCGGGAGTTTGATGCTTGTTAAGAAAGGTCAACATTCTAAAATTTCCATGAATTACAAACTAAAGATACTAGCTAAAAAAGTTAACTTATTAAATTTGAGAAGTTTGGTCTCACTGAAAAGGCCGCAAATAAAGTTTTACTTTTCATATATTTATCTGTGAAACCGATCCGCAGTTCACGGAAAATTTAGAAGCATTTGTATAAAAAACGAAAAGTACGATTTCTCGCTTCTCGTCTAAGCTGTACCCTTCAAATTTGATCATCAACATCTTTTGCTATGCATCTCCCCTTTGTATTTCATAGAAATTGCAGAATGTCAACCTTCCTCAAATTATCAAGCATCAAACTCCTGACTTTTCCCATATTTACTGTAAATTCTGCCGTGTTTGCCCGGACCACAAACGTCCAATTTTGACGATTTGGAGTGTTACTAAAATACGTTTTTAGTCTCGTACATGCTAGACAAAAAAACACAAGCTCATAGATTAATAAAGACAAGATGAACTTGTAAACTTTTTTTGATGCTCAGCTGTGGAAAATAACAACAACACAATTTAATTGGACTGCTAAGCTATCACAGATACTATTTGCCGTTTATTAAGAAAGTATAACGTTTCAATTTTTTTGACAAAGATACTACTACTTCACGTAAAAGTCAAAGTGATTCAACAACATCACATGCAAATAAGCCCACATGCCTTTTTTTATTTATTTGTTATCCATTATTTATTATTTACAATATATATATTACCTTTACCAATACGTACAAATAATACTTACAATACATTAGAATACAACAAAAGACAAAAAAAGATACAATAGCGTTCAGTACTATAACTTGCAAGAAAAAGGTTGTCTTATATCCTACGAGGTATAAAAAAAAACAAAAGTAATATACAGCTCTAAGTTACAAACTTCTTGTCAATTAAGGGGCTCCATTTATTGTAGTAACGTTCATCTGTATTAGTCTTTGTTGATATTTGTTTTTCGATTTCGGCCTTGTCACTATTGTTAGATAAGTACAAAAATACAAAGGTTCTTCATTAATGCTACAACAGTACATGTAGTATTTCGCAATAAGTAAGAGGTGATTAGTTAACTTACAAAGGCGGTCGTTATCTATGATACCATATAAGATTTTCATGGTTGACAATTCTAGTTTTATTGCTGTTAGAGTCTCATACCATTCTAGAAAGATTTTCCAGAACTCTGATACCACCGGACATGAAACAAGCATATGCTTCAGATCTTGTTTTGTTTCTAAGCATAAATAGCAAAGGTCATTGCTTGCAAGTTTAGCTTTAAATAACTTGCCTTTGGTAAAAACTATATCATGTAAAATTTTGTACTCGAACATAGTTAACTTTGTTTCCATAGTGATGGAGAAGGCTAAGTTGAAGTATTTGCTTATTTGGTCCGGTGCTAACCCATTTGCAATAAGGCGTTGTTTTGTGGTGGGTTCTTCAAACATATGTTTCACGAAACTTTTATGAATGGCTTTGGTTGCTAACACTTTTAAGTTCTCCCATGGTCGTGTAAGATGCTCTTGCTGTTCGCCTGTACGTTTTATTGCTTTTTTATATTCCTGAGGAATAGCGTTTATTAGTCCATAAAAGCCCACATGCCGACTAGTGAACCTGCTGCAGTTGAAATAGCCGAGTCTGTTAACTCCAGTCAAATCTGTCTTCTGTCCGCGAACATGTCTCCGGTTCCACCAATTGCTCCAAAGGACTGTAAGGTTTTTATAGAGGCAGCATTCAAAGATATCTCGCTTGTTCACAGTCACTACACTTGTACAAAGAAAAGCTGTCTTAATCTCAGTAAACAAGAAATGAATCACCTAAAAACTGGTGGAAGCAAAGATCTTTTCCAAACATCAGTGGGTCTTTGACCCAAATGTTGCCTTCTGTCAGAAGACAGGCTACTTCTGGCTTCTCTATGAAGAAGGTGCTGGCATGTTTTGCATGCTTTGCAAAAAGCACAATGCAGTGAATTTGCAAAACAAATCAAAAAAATTAAACACTGATCCTTCTGTCAGGTTCAAAACGCACTGCCGTTATAGAGCACAGCAACTCACAGCAACATAAGTCTTCTGTTGAAGTGGAATTGACAAGAAGAAGCTCTTCATTCCACAAACAAGTTGAGCAAAGAGAGCAAACAAGGGAGATGTTTATCACAATGCCTTTCTTACACTTTACTGGTTGGCCAAAGAAGAAATACCAAACAAGAAGTTCATTAGCTTGCTTGACCTTATAGAAAGACTTGGACAAGTTGACATGAGGCTTTTTCAACATCGATCTGGTGGTGCTGTGAGGAAAATGTTTCTTCTTCTTGGCCAGATGGTCAAAGCAGGTGTTGTGGAGAAGATGAAGCCAAACACATTTGGTCTTCTCACTGATGAAGTGTGTGACATCACGAACATAGAGCAGCTTGTAACATTTACCAAATTTGTTGATGTTAATTTCAACCAAGCAACCACTCAGTTCATTGCCATTGACGACTTGCTAAAAGATTCAAGTTCTGCGAATGCAACTACCATCAAGAACACTGTTATGAAGCAGCTGCAGGAGTGTGGCTTAGATGTAAAGAGGCTTTCTGGTTTAGCAACAGATGGATGCAGTGTGATGACCGGAAAAAGAAATGGTGTGTCATCGCAACTCTGCCAAGAGTCTCCACTGCTTCTTAATGTTCACTGTATTTGTCATCGCCTGGCACTTGCATGTGGTGATGCAAATAATGATGTCTCCCACATTTTGCACTGTGGAAAAAATTCTCATCCAGTTATGAACCTTTTTTGATAATTCAGCCAAAGAGGACTGCTGCTTTATGGTAAAGCAGTTATGGCTATAAAAGAAATAAATTTTCTGCAAAGGTAAGAAAAAAAAGTGGCAAGGAGCTTCAAAAAGGGCATGCCGAACAAGATGGCTGTCGATGGAGAAAGCGATTGATGGGTGTTTGACGATTTTTGAGGC
>JAHPZR010014610.1:15000-20931 GCA_019787425.1 Platygyra sinensis | reverse complement strand
TAACACAATAGGGACCTTTAGATCGGAGGACAAGGACGACTACGAGTACGAGTTTTCCGTACTGAGCATGCGCAGAAGTTTTGGAGGCCGGACATTTTTTCGAAGTGCGCGTGCTCAGAACAGAAAACTCGTACTCGTAGTCGTCCTCATCCTCCGATCTAAAGGTCCCTAAATAGTTTTTAAGGGACTACATTATTGCTAAAAATGTTCCAAAAGTAAACAACCCTTGACATGTTAAAAATTCCACTGTGTATATTTTCTATCACTGCCTATAAAAATGGTAGTCACTTTTGTAGGACAATTGTTGCTTTTAGAACTTTTGATCAAGATGTTTGTTCAAGCTAAGAAATGAAGTCTAAAGAGATCACTTATTGTTTCACAGTTATGTTGTGCCACTGATTTTTTGATGTGCCACTGTTTCTGAGAAAGGTTGAGACACTGTAAAAACTCTGAATATTTGTGTTGTATTTTGTTTTTTCAGAAACAAGCAAACGTGTTCATCTAATGACTTTTCATGTTTCCAGTGGCCATTGTGTGTCCTCGCTCTTGGTTATGTGATGGAGATAATGACTGTGGAGAACAACTCAGATGAAGATCCCCAGCAGTGCAGTAAGAAACAGTTTATTCTGTAGCCAAGAAGATGTAGTGTGTGGCAGCTACTATATTTTTAGTGTAATGCTTGCACATGTTATAAATGAATAGATGTCTACATAATGTGAGCAATGTATAATTTGCCCAATAATGAACTCTTAATTTGGGCATACACAAAGACCAGTTTTTTTGGTTTGGAAGGTCTTCGTGAGTGGACTTGTCATATATACAATAATTGTATATTATTAAGATGCCAATTTAAGAGCCAATTGATTTAACTGTTAGCAGTTAACCTGTTGAAGTGAAGGTTGTTGCTATCCATGCACATACCAATTTAGAACTTTTATATTAGGCTTAGTTTTGAATGTAAGGTGAGAAAAGTATTGAATGATACAATTTATTCGCCAGAAAATAACAGTCAAAAGATTATACGGAGAGAAACCTGAGTGAAATTATGCAAGTTTAATAGACCAATTTCAATTTTTTTTTTGCCAATTTCAATATATAAACAGCCTTGGTCTATCCACAAAAAAACTTCAGTACATTAAGCTCTGGGAAACAACTACAGAGTTTAAAGGGGTTTATTTCCCCAGAGCCTTGTGCTGAGGTCTGTGCTGAATTTTAATGTAATGAAAATTGGTATATTAAAAAAGATAAAATGTTAATTCATTATTATTAATATACAGTACCGCTCAAAGGGTGTCTACAAAAACGAAGACCTAAGACCCAAAAAACGAAGACTAGTTTTTTTACAGGCCTATCAAACCAAACCAGAGCCAGTCAAGCCGGGGTCAACGCTTTTCCCCTGACGCGGAATTAAGCCAGCTCAAACTACAAAAACGAAGGACCCTCTCTTAAATGCTTTGTTCATTGTCAACTAACGCGAAATCAATGGGGTCTTCGTTTTGTAGATTAAGCCGGCTCAAACCTGTTTTGTCTCGAGAGAAAAACATAGTCTTACATGAAGTTTGTTGGTCTATTTTTCACTCAATTTCAGCTTCCAAAACCTGCAGTTCAAAACCAGTTCACTTGTAGAAATCAGCAGTGCATTCCAATGCGCTGGAGATGTGATGGAGATGAAGACTGTCCTGATAGGTCAGATGAAGCTGGTTGTGCAAATATAACATCTGGTCCATCCACTTGTTCAGCAAAAAAAGTTTCGCTGTGCTGATGGACCACTGCATTCAAGGCCACTGGCGGTGTGATGGAGAAGAAGACTGTCCTGATGGATCTGATGAGCAACAATGCCGTAAAGTATAGATGATTTGCGCAAACGTCAAACATATTTTTTTTATATTTATAAATTCTGTCGAAAAAAATAAAAACAATTAATATATACAATTACAGGTAGTAAAACAAGATCATATCTTCCACTTGAGTTCAGGGTTGCCATAAGGCATTACTATAATGTCTTGCCAATGGTTACTACTGACACTTCTAATACCTCAATAAAAAAAACTCCTGGGGACAAATGAGGGGATCTTAAGAATTATTAATGCCCCTCAGTTTTATTTGCACACTGTGGATTGCATGGCCAATTTAAAAGGCCTTATTTCAATGCACTGCTCACTAAAAATTTAAAGCTGTTGTTGTTGCCACAATGTTTCCTGATTTATTGCCAAGTGTTAACTTGTAAAGCATGTAAAAGTCAAAAACTCTGTTACTTTCTTTTTCTTTTTTTATTGTTTTACTCCATGCAAATAGAAATTATTTGCAAACCCATCAGAGATGCAGTAGAGATAGAGTAAATATCTTACCAACCTTGTCTTCTCTCTCAATACTGTAACTTGCAACTTCTCCCTTCAATTTATGGCCCTCATGTTTTGCAGTTAGGCCATAAATCAAGGGGAAAAAACTTGGTTTTGTTTAACTTGCATACAGCACAGAACTTGAACTCAGTTAAACCTCTCAGTGGGTTAGTGATTTTGACTCGAGCCTAATTAAACTGCATGGTTTTTGTTCATGTAGCTGTTGGAAACTGCACCAGTGACCAGTTTTCTTGTCATGGTGGAGGTTTGTATACTTAGCTCTAAAAAATGTGATGGGACTTCAGACTGTGAGGATGGCTCAGACGAGTCAAATTGTGGTGAGTTAATAGCTTGGCTTAGGAACCATTCAGAAGCAGCATTCAATTTTGGTTTTTAACCCATTGACGCCTGTGCCGCCCGTAACCGCCCGTGCGAAAAACTCCTCCATTTCCCTGTGCCGCCCGTAACCGCCCGAAAAAATGCATGTGGAGGCAATTGACTTTCCTACCCTCCCTGAAGTTTCTTTGGTTCTGCTTTTGTTCTATTGTTCTTGAGGACAAATAAACCAATCAGAATGGACTTTCTGAGCATGTTTTTAGAGGACTTTAGGGGTCGTAGAGAGGTGGTTTTTCTTCTTAAAATCGTGCGCTCGAAAAGTGCAGTTGCGGGCCAAATCTTAAAACTTCCAAGGTCTTGTTTTCATTCCTAACACAGAGAAATTACTGCTTTGGGTTTTAAAATAGAAAGAAAAATTACAAATCAATCTTTAGGTGGCCTTAGAACGGAAAATCAAGGAGTACAAAGTCCTCAAACCTTTCTGGTGAAGACGATTTTCTTCCTGCAATCGCCGTGAAAACATGAAGATCGGAGCACTTTCAAGTAAGTTTTGACGACAGATCGCAAATTTAAAGCAGCTTTTCCGATATGAGAAACAAAAATGGTAATGTACATTATTACTTCGAAGTTGAATTCAACTTTCAGAAGGATTGGTAAACCAACAGGCGCTAAAATGACAGCAAAAGCCGTCGCTAAAACCCCAGCTCTCACTTTAGCGTGAATAAATTAATTTGAACATGTGTTCATGCAGGAAATCACGTCTGCGAAATTTGGAAAAATTTTTAGCTTTTAAATATTAGGTTTCTTCGCCTCAGCTTGAATGAAAATATATTGTTATTGAACTTCCTTTCGCATTTCTTTCATTTGGTCCCCTGCATCTGCGAAGTTTAGGTTTTAAAACCGAAGAGCAACTTCCACACTGGATTTCTGCATATTTAATTTACGGCAACCACGAGGCGGTTTGTTTATTTTCTTTAATCGCTTTGTTCAAATATTTTTGGAGTCTTATTCAGCCACTACAAAACAAATGAGTGAAGAAAAAGATGGGCAGTAATTTAACACGGTTGAAATATGAGTGATCTCTAAATAATTGGCTTGTTTTTTTCGTCTTTTTTATCTAACTCTTCCATCTCTCTTTGATCGAAAATATATGGATCAAATTTCTTCGTGCGGCGAAAAAATTATTCGATTTCTTGTTTTCAGATTGATTTTTCGATGAGTTTTTTCGCTTTTATTTTCTTTTGTTTTCTCAAATGTCAACCCAAATAGTACAAGAAAGGAAATTCTGTTGTATTTGGTTTTGTTTTGTCCTCTAAAGTCAAAAGTTAATTCCTTTTTCCATATTCAATTTTCTCGGCTTTTGTTGGACGTTTTGTCGCGCGGTAAAGAAATGATATAATTTCTTGCTTTCTTATCAGTTTTACACAACAAGTTGAGGTCTTTTTGCTAATCTTTTTTGATATTTTGGCCCTTCATTTATTCGACTTTGAATAAACGACATCTTGAAACCTGATCTTGTGTCTGTGTTTACTGCGCATATGGTTTATTTTTGTGCTTACGCTCGCTCTGAAATATTCCAAAAAAATGCCAGGGAATCAGGGGTGGGTCGCGGGCAATTTCATTCAGGCGTCAATGGGTTAAGTAATACATACATTCAGTGGTAATATTCTGTGGTTCATACAGTGATACACAAAAATTATCTTAAATGTACTTACACATACTCTGTATAACTTGTTCTCTTGAAATCTCAACTCTTAAGTTTCTAGGAGTATTTCATAGACATTTATCCCCACATTTTGAATTCTCAGAGGAAAAGAAAAGAAAGGAAAACAAGTTAATATTTTATTTTCTGTAATAGTTACATGTGCAGATGAAGAATTCAAGTGTGTAAGCTCACAATCATGCATTGAAAAAACCGAACTCTGCAATGGAATAAAAGACTGCCCCAATGGAGAGGATGAAGAACAGAATTGCAGTAAGTTAATTAATTAATTGCACTTTTGAGTTTTGCAACAATATTTAGGAGTGTTATGATTAAGCAGTAAATACTTAGATTGATTAATATTATCCTCTTAGCAAATGTGAACTTTTATAAACAAGCAGTGCTCAATGTAGTTATTGTGATCTGGTTTTGTGTCGGTTTTCAGATATTAATGAATGTATGGATCATAATGGCCACTGCCAGCATACTTGTACTGATCTAACATTTGGCTATGAATGCTCCTGTCATCCTGGCTTCACCTTGGCTGAAAACAAGAGAACATGCAATGGTATGTCACTAGAATGTAGTCATTTTTTAAGCAAGTTTGAAGTAGCTACTGTACACATTTTTGAGAGAGTATTTTGACAACTCAACAAAATGATGCCAACTGTGGAAGTTCTTTCATACTTGTTTAAAACACTTTAACTAGAGTTTCAAAAAGGTTGGGGAAACGTGAATTGTACCCATAAAGAGAGACAGATCTGGGTGTGCCAGCTAGAGCCTTATTTCACCGGCCCTAAAAGATACCACTTGTGTTTTTGAAATTATTTCTTTGACTTCAAATTGGGGTTTCATCCTGAACATTGTAACTGAGACCAAAAGCCATGATTTAGCTTTTGATATGCAGGGTTTTCAAATTGAAAAAAAGTAGCACAAGGAAATTGCAAAGTAGCCAGAGCACTATCTCATCGCGCTAACGGCAACCTTGTAGAGTGGGGGGAGCACCCCTCCCCTTCTGCAGAGAGGAATGGAGAGCTTCCCCTGAAAAATTTTGAAAATCAGGGTGCCTTGATTAAATGAATTCAAGTTTATTCCCATGCATTTTTTGCACCCCTAACTGATTTTGTTGAACGCCACTGTACACTTGTTAACAAGGGTTAGTGTTGAAAAACTTTGTAAACTTAGTTGCAGTGATTCAAAGTTTTACAAAAATGGTACGGAATGCTTTTACATTATATGGCAAGGTAAATCCAAGCATTCTGATTAGTTCTTTCTTGCTCAGGATTTTGCCATACGGACCGTTTCCATGGAAACGGTCATCAGCTGTGTATTTTTTATTTTCGAAAGCCGGCAAATTCAAAACAAGCATGGCCCAAGTGTCATATTATAAACTACTTACTAACCTAGCTAGCTCGAGCCGTACTGGGGAATATTGGCCCTCGGTCGTTTTTGTATGGACCTCACTTCGCCTGGTCTGTACTGGCACAACCTTGGGCCAATATTCCCCAGTGCGGCCCTTGTGCTCTGTTAGTAAGTGGTTATTATTACATCGAC
>JAHPZR010014610.1:7500-10000 GCA_019787425.1 Platygyra sinensis | reverse complement strand
TTACCTGGTGAAACAGAATTGTGTAGTTAAATAAAATTTGGAATACAAAAAGTACCCGACACAAATGCTTGAAGTAGCCGGTGACTTGCGCCAGGCACCGGCTAAATTTGAAAACCCTGGATATGGGAGTCTCCACCCTTCTCCTTCTTGCATGCAAACTTATCTTGTTCCAAAAACATGTGCATGGCATTAAATTACAAATTGCATTTTTCAGATATCAATGAGTGTGATGTGTATGGACAGTGCACACAACAGTGTACCAACACAAAAGGAAGCTACAAGTGTACTTGTAAACCAGGTTATGGTTTGGAGCCTGATAAAAAGACATGCAGAGCCCTAGGTAACACTTTATAATTTGATTCAAAGCGGAAGTATTACAAACCTGACAGTATTGAGTTGGCCTTGGCTTTTAATTTTGATTACTTAGGATGGAAGCACTAGAATGTTAAACTGCTGCGACATGTACTTCTAGATGTTTTAAGTGAGCTGTTTATTTGTCAAATAATCACAACCACCAAACAGTGTTAGCATTTAACACATAACAGATTAATGTAGTTTGCTTTCTTTCCGCTACATGCAGAGCATACACCATACCTGCTGTTTTCAACACAACACAGCATTCGCAAGCTTCCCTTGGATTCTAGCTCCAATGAGTACACTGACATTGTCATTGGCCAGAAAGGTATTGTTGGTCTTGACTATGACTACTACAACAACTATGTCTACTGGACAGATGTGAGAGATGAGAAGATATGCCGTGCTCACATTCCAAGCCCAGGATCAGATGCAGGTAGTCCACAACACTAAACCACTGTATTTTTCCTCTTTGCCTTTTGGCTAGAGAACATGGAGAAGGGGTTTATTCTAACAGGAGTTGTATGATGCCTTCATCACTAAATTAACAACCGCGCAGCCGGCGGCTGGGCGGTTGTTAATTTAGTGATGAAGGCATCATACAACTCCTGTTAGAATAAACCCCTTCTCCATGTTCTCTAGCCAAAAGGCAAAGAGGAAAAATACAGTGGTTTAGTGTTGTGGACTACCTGCATCTGATCCTGGGCTTGGAATGTGAGCACGGCATATCTTCTCATCTCTCACATCTGTCCAGTAGACATAGTTGTTGTAGTAGTCATAGTCAAGACCAACAATACCTTTCTGGCCAATGACAATGTCAGTGTACTCATTGGAGCTAGAATCCAAGGGAAGCTTGCGAATGCTGTGTTGTGTTGAAAACAGCAGGTATGGTGTATGCTCTGCATGTAGCGGAAAGAAAGCAAACTACATTAATCTGTTATGTGTTAAATGCTAACACTGTTTGGTGGTTGTGATTATTTGACAAATAAACAGCTCACTTAAAACATCTAGAAGTACATGTCGCAGCAGTTTAACATTCTAGTGCTTCCATCCTAAGTAATCAAAATTAAAAGCCAAGGCCAACTCAATACTGTCAGGTTTGTAATACTTCCGCTTTGAATCAAATTATAAAGTGTTACCTAGGGCTCTGCATGTCTTTTTATCAGGCTCCAAACCATAACCTGGTTTACAAGTACACTTGTAGCTTCCTTTTGTGTTGGTACACTGTTGTGTGCACTGTCCATACACATCACACTCATTGATATCTGAAAAATGCAATTTGTAATTTAATGCCATGCACATGTTTTTGGAACAAGATAAGTTTGCATGCAAGAAGGAGAAGGGTGGAGACTCCCATATCCAGGGTTTTCAAATTTAGCCGGTGCCTGGCGCAAGTCACCGGCTACTTCAAGCATTTGTGTCGGGTACTTTTTGTATTCCAAATTTTATTTAACTACACAATTCTGTTTCACCAGGTAATCGTGATCTGATCTTTTTGAGGAAGTAAATAAACGCACACTGATGAAAATAATCATCAAACAGTGCGGCTATTACATGTACCTTTTGATCTTCAAAGTGAGAGTGTTTTTAGCGGGAAAGTCTGCTCGTGTCATTTGAACGTGCATGTATCAGCGCAGCAGCAGATTTGTTCTCATGTAAAAGTTTCAACACGAAGCGGAGGCAGCAAACGATGTTGTCTTTCCTTTCAACTGCCGAGAAGTCTCAAAGACCAACAGGTAACAATAACTTTAGGAATAAGAGTTAACAAATGTTGCGGGTTGTTCCAGTTCTGTGAGTGACGACAGAACAGTATCCATAGGATCAGTAGCACGCTTGTCACGCGCTAATGGAAAAATCACGGATTTGCTTAAATCTTTGAAAAATTTTCCGGCGCACAATGATCAGATCTACGTGAGACTTTCCAAAATTGTTACACCTGTGTTAAAGATGGTTTTGGACTAGACAGAAGTATAATAAAGGATTTCTGAAAAAATATAATCGGAGCCGAATTGTAAAGGTAGCGACTAAAACATGGCGTCACGCGTAACTCGCGTGGGCTTCACTATTCACTGTTTTCTTGTTTTTGCTAACTCAAGTTTCATTTCTAACCGTAAGACTTAACAGATGATGAAAAAGGTTTCTTTTT
>JAHPZR010014610.1:0-2500 GCA_019787425.1 Platygyra sinensis | reverse complement strand
CATGGCTTTTGGTCTCAGTTACAATGTTCAGGATGAAACCCCAATTTGAAGTCAAAGAAATAATTTCAAAAACACAAGTGGTATCTTTTAGGGCCGGTGAAATAAGGCTCTAGCTGGCACACCCAGATCTGTCTCTCTTTATGGGTACAATTCACGTTTCCCCAACCTTTTTGAAACTCTAGTTAAAGTGTTTTAAACAAGTATGAAAGAACTTCCACAGTTGGCATCATTTTGTTGAGTTGTCAAAATACTCTCTCAAAAATGTGTACAGTAGCTACTTCAAACTTGCTTAAAAAATGACTACATTCTAGTGACATACCATTGCATGTTCTCTTGTTTTCAGCCAAGGTGAAGCCAGGATGACAGGAGCATTCATAGCCAAATGTTAGATCAGTACAAGTATGCTGGCAGTGGCCATTATGATCCATACATTCATTAATATCTGAAAACCGACACAAAACCAGATCACAATAACTACATTGAGCACTGCTTGTTTATAAAAGTTCACATTTGCTAAGAGGATAATATTAATCAATCTAAGTATTTACTGCTTAATCATAACACTCCTAAATATTGTTGCAAAACTCAAAAGTGCAATTAATTAATTAACTTACTGCAATTCTGTTCTTCATCCTCTCCATTGGGGCAGTCTTTTATTCCATTGCAGAGTTCGGTTTTTTCAATGCATGATTGTGAGCTTACACACTTGAATTCTTCATCTGCACATGTAACTATTACAGAAAATAAAATATTAACTTGTTTTCCTTTCTTTTCTTTTCCTCTGAGAATTCAAAATGTGGGGATAAATGTCTATGAAATACTCCTAGAAACTTAAGAGTTGAGATTTCAAGAGAACAAGTTATACAGAGTATGTGTAAGTACATTTAAGATAATTTTTGTGTATCACTGTATGAACCACAGAATATTACCACTGAATGTATGTATTACTTAACCCATTGACGCCTGAATGAAATTGCCCGCGACCCACCCCTGATTCCCTGGCATTTTTTTGGAATATTTCAGAGCGAGCGTAAGCACAAAAATAAACCATATGCGCAGTAAACACAGACACAAGATCAGGTTTCAAGATGTCGTTTATTCAAAGTCGAATAAATGAAGGGCCAAAATATCAAAAAAGATTAGCAAAAAGACCTCAACTTGTTGTGTAAAACTGATAAGAAAGCAAGAAATTATATCATTTCTTTACCGCGCGACAAAACGTCCAACAAAAGCCGAGAAAATTGAATATGGAAAAAGGAATTAACTTTTGACTTTAGAGGACAAAACAAAACCAAATACAACAGAATTTCCTTTCTTGTACTATTTGGGTTGACATTTGAGAAAACAAAAGAAAATAAAAGCGAAAAAACTCATCGAAAAATCAATCTGAAAACAAGAAATCGAATAATTTTTTCGCCGCACGAAGAAATTTGATCCATATATTTTCGATCAAAGAGAGATGGAAGAGTTAGATAAAAAAGACGAAAAAAACAAGCCAATTATTTAGAGATCACTCATATTTCAACCGTGTTAAATTACTGCCCATCTTTTTCTTCACTCATTTGTTTTGTAGTGGCTGAATAAGACTCCAAAAATATTTGAACAAAGCGATTAAAGAAAATAAACAAACCGCCTCGTGGTTGCCGTAAATTAAATATGCAGAAATCCAGTGTGGAAGTTGCTCTTCGGTTTTAAAACCTAAACTTCGCAGATGCAGGGGACCAAATGAAAGAAATGCGAAAGGAAGTTCAATAACAATATATTTTCATTCAAGCTGAGGCGAAGAAACCTAATATTTAAAAGCTAAAAATTTTTCCAAATTTCGCAGACGTGATTTCCTGCATGAACACATGTTCAAATTAATTTATTCACGCTAAAGTGAGAGCTGGGGTTTTAGCGACGGCTTTTGCTGTCATTTTAGCGCCTGTTGGTTTACCAATCCTTCTGAAAGTTGAATTCAACTTCGAAGTAATAATGTACATTACCATTTTTGTTTCTCATATCGGAAAAGCTGCTTTAAATTTGCGATCTGTCGTCAAAACTTACTTGAAAGTGCTCCGATCTTCATGTTTTCACGGCGATTGCAGGAAGAAAATCGTCTTCACCAGAAAGGTTTGAGGACTTTGTACTCCTTGATTTTCCGTTCTAAGGCCACCTAAAGATTGATTTGTAATTTTTCTTTCTATTTTAAAACCCAAAGCAGTAATTTCTCTGTGTTAGGAATGAAAACAAGACCTTGGAAGTTTTAAGATTTGGCCCGCAACTGCACTTTTCGAGCGCACGATTTTAAGAAGAAAAACCACCTCTCTACGACCCCTAAAGTCCTCTAAAAACATGCTCAGAAAGTCCATTCTGATTGGTTTATTTGTCCTCAAGAACAATAGAACAAAAGCAGAACCAAAGAAACTTCAGGGAGGGTAGGAAAGTCAATTGTCTCCACATGCATTTTTTCGGGCGGTTACGGGCGGCACAGGGAAATGGAGGAGTTTTTCGCACGGGC
>JAHPZR010014609.1:0-16339 GCA_019787425.1 Platygyra sinensis | reverse complement strand
GCAAGGATCAGTCATGACTTGATACGAAACAACGAGCTGGCTTCTTCCACAAGAAATCTTCAATTCACCCTTTGAATCTCTCTGAAAAAGCTATTTTTGACCACAAACCAAGACCAGTCACTTAATTCCGTCTGTTCAAAATTCAAACTACCGAATAGACCTAAAAGTGAGTGGAAATAATTCTGAAAATTCAGAATGGTACAGGTCGGCGTCATGGATGAAGGTTTCTCAGCTACAAAAAAATACGGATCAATAACCACCAATCACAGCTAACTAGCATGACCTTTTGAACTGTATGTGAAACAAACACCAAGAAGCATCGCTTGTGACTGGTTCATTGCTCTTGCTCTCAGATGCACTGTCTAGCTGTGTCTGATCCTACTTTGCTTTTCCGTAAAATGTTGTTCATATCTATTCTTTGGTGACAACAAATCTGAAATAGAGAAAAAAATTCAGTATTTGAAAACAGTGAAATTAAAGATTCCTCATTGAAGAAAAAGCGAACTTGTTGTTTCGTGTCAAGTTGTGATCATTTTGCAGTGCGAAACAATGAACATTCCAGAAATTTTCTTTAGCGTTCACAGTTTTATGGGAAAACTAAATTATATTGCTGAACAAAGTAACTGGAAAATGTCCTGTTTTATAATGTACAAAATCCACTGAAATTCTAGCAGTAATCTTTTTTCTGTGACTGGAGTAGTCAAGATGCTTAGAACACCAACTTTTTGTTGACATGAAAAATTTAGAATGATGTCCTCATTTGATGCATACAACAAGATAACATCTTCATTGTCATCTCTTAAGAGAGAATTTCCTTACTAAGGAAATGGCAAAAAAGCTAAAATCTAGAATTCTACAGTGGCTTAATCGGCCCTAAAACCCATCTGAGCACCAGTTTGTAATGGATAATGGTGACATATCACTGTCACCACACAGGAAGGACATACTTTTCTACAGTCAACTCTCTCTAACATGGACAACATCAGGACCAGCCTCAGCTGTCTGTCTTATACCCCATTCACACCAACTAAACATGTTTAATTGAACCAGGTTTTAGAAAAATGAAAACTATTAAAGGAAAACTGCAACTCAGGCTTTTATGCAGGATTTAGATGAACTTAAACATGTTTTTTTAATTTGTGCTGAATTTGAAGTAAAAAAACATCAGTAAGCAGCTTTTATTAAGAAAACAATTTTAAACTGTGTTTAACTAAACAGCTTTTAAACATGTTTAAGCTTTGGCGTGAACCGGGCATTAGAGAGGTGTCTGGCTTATAGAGAGTCGACATAACATGACCCCAGTAATTTTAGATAATAATGCTGAGCGTGTACACAGTGAATATGAGTGTTTAAACTTTGTTTTAAGTTACTTACTTGAAGGAAACCTACAAACTCGCTCCTGTGAAATGGCTAAGTGAATGCATTGCAAAAGAGAGAAAAATAGTTGAGGACCCTTTAGCAAGGAATCAAGAAAGAAAAACAGGCAGCAAAAGGAAGCAGCAAGGGAATAACAGCAGGAAAAGCCGTAGTTCAGCTAACAAAGTAAGAAAATAACTGTTTTAAATTACAATAGTTTTAGATCTTCTTTAAATTCTTGCTGAAGGTGTTCTTACACTTCCAGCAGGCTATAAGAATGAAAGACAAACGGTTCATTGGTTGAACAACAGTAAGACATTTTGTTCCAAATTAACCCTTCCAGTTCACTCTTATCATCTAAATGAAATGAAAAGGTTTGGAAATCAAAAAACATGGATACTTGCTACATAACAGAAGGTCACTTACAAACATCTGGCTGAATAACACTGGTGTTCATTGTCATGAATGTCATGCAAAGCAGTCTTGCATATAAAATGATCCAAGTACAGCAAGATAAAGAGGGAACAGAATATACTTATACAATTTGTGTTAAGCTTCCATCATAACTGTCTAAACTAATTGCACAAATCAAAGTAATCTCACCTGATTTAGACACAGGTTTGCCATCGATCCGCATGAGCAGTCGCTGCCACATGCGACTCCCAGGATCTTACAAGGACAGCCATGATTTGTGTTGCCAGCCCATTGTATGCAACAAGTACTCTTTCATGAACAGGACATACAATTTTCCTAAAAAGAATGAAACAAAGGACATGAGAAGTGACCATTCCGCCACAGAACATGCCTCAAAATGATTTATCTAAGCTCCATTTTATGTACACGGGTTGAAATTATAAAAGAATTTCAAACTTTGATATTCAATTTTTTATGGAACGGAAAAGACAAAGTTATTTGTCTGTCTACTAATGGACCTTATGAATTTAGGGGTATTAAAATGATAGATTATGAAAGTATGGTTAAAGCTTTACGGTTGAGTGCAGACAAATTAGTACTTTTTAAGGGCGTTCAACTGTCTTCCTACGGTATTTAGGATACATGTGGATGTACTTTTACAGTGTATCCAATATCTCAGTATGATATGAAGTTAGTAAGGTAATTAATCTTGAGTTAATTTTTGGTTTGGTTGTATAGGAGCGAGTTAATTGGCTTGCATTAGTGTGGCATTATCTCCCAAAACAATTTGATAGCTTATACTTACAATTTTAACTACAGGTGTCAGTGCCGGAGAAAAGGAATGACAGAAGTGAAACTGCTTCAAGGAAGACAAAGAGGACAATAGACAAGTGAATCTCCTTCAAATTTCTTTAAATTGCCGGTTTTCATGTTACGTCATCATTTTCCAAAACTAAAACCTACCAATCCTTTGAAAGTTTTAGTTTCATCACATGTAAGACCCTCTAATTATCATCTCTATAGATTGGGGTAAAACACTTAGCTGTTGGTGAGATTGTTTATGTACCATATTTTTGACTTCATTTATTGAATGGTTATGGCTTTTATTTTTGATGGCATGACAGTGCCAACCAGCAATAGGTTAGTCTGATATTTTCCCAGGGCTTTCCATTGAAAGTCCACTTTTTAAAAAGTCTAAAAAGGCATTTCGTTCTTTTGTTGTTGTTGTTGTTGTTTATATTAGAAGAGGTGGAATGTGTAAAACAACAGTCACAGTTTTCCAGCACGATATCCTAGGTAGATTATCAGGGTGATCTGATAGAAATTCCCTTTGATAATCCTTTGGTTTTCCAAAATGTTAAAAGTAACCGGATGTGATAGCCACAATGCTTCAATTTCTTGAATACTTCAACAGTGTTTTGGAACAAATGACAAAGCCACAAAACGTGCAAGAAGAAAAGAAGAAAACTTGTATTATTTTGGGCAAATAGTCAAGAAATTAAAAAACAGTGTGGGTGAAGTTTTTAACAGAAAGTAATGAAGGGGTCTTCTCCTGGCCTGAGATAGAAAACAAGCATCTAGTCTGGCCAGAATTTATTTTCTACCGTCATTTAGAGGTCACTGCTGATAATACTGAAAACAAAACATACCACATTAAAAACTTAAAGGAAATTCAAAGCAAGTTTCAAGGTTTTTACCGCAAATACTTTTTAGTGTAATAATAGAAAAAGGGCTAAGTGGATAAGCAGAAACGATTGTGGACAAAAGCTATATACTTTTGGCATTTTTGTTGCAAGGGTCAGTCCAACAGCAAGAAATATCAGAAATGTGACCTCTTTATCTTGTTGGCGGTTTCAGGTCAAATAAACGTAGAACAAAAGAAGTCTGTTTTTGGAGGCCCAGCAAAAGAAACACGTTAAACCCTTGCATTACTGTATATTACCAAATGAGAAATCTGAGATATATTGTCCCATGTAGTTTAAATAGCATATGAAGTTAGCTGGAGTTTTGTAACATAATATGTGGACAAACCTTTGAAATAAGTAACAGTTTACCAAAGTCACGATTCTACACTCACGGCTGCTCAAGACAACATACCTTGTTAAAATAGTTATAAATTATGTTTGAAATTTATGCCGAGGAAGAAGCTGAATGAATGGTCATTTTCTGTATATATTTGAGCTTCTACTGATATTGATTGTTGAATAAAAGACACGCACAGTCGAAGTCCAATGTTGAACTGTTGTCTGCACACCCCTTCCCTCTCAGGAATATAATTTGGTCTTCTAAGCACTTGTTCATCAACTTCCATTTCATCAATCCAGTGCGCATTCTCTGTAGTGCTGAAGCAAAATCCAAAATGATGTCAGTAAATACTCCATGTATATTGAAATGTGACAATGAAATTAAGGGAATCTTGTTGAAATAATTATGTATGAACAATGCAAAAGTTTAAAAAAAACAGCCTTGGAAGACCGAAGACGACACCAGATGGCGAGTGGAGGCCAATGTAGCGTGCTTGCTTCATGAGGAGGCGAGTTCAACTTGCGTTCATATATTCCGGTTCATCCTCAATGTTCTGATTATAAGCTTGATCATCTCTATTAGTTACATTAAAGCTCTTCAAAGATTTTGAATGCACACGCTAAATGCGCTTTATAGTCATGATTAGAAAATTATGGTGGTGGGAATTAATTTTTGGCAGAAAAAGAACCCATCGTTTGGCACCAAAAATATTGCTATTGTGTTCCTTGCAGGACAGTACGATAAAAAAACTTTTGTTCTAATGAGTTGGCATATGGCAAAATAGAAACAAGACTAGATCATTGTGTGCTGGAATGTAGTGAAATGTCAACGATTGTCATTTGATCAGTGCCACATTTCCGGTGGTCTTGATCGATTTGAACTGTTTTATTATGTTCACAAACTAAAACTTTTTTAGAATCCGAAATTTCTTCTGTCAACCCTATCTAATTTTCATGGAACAGAATCATAGCAGTTCATTTCAAGTTCATTGATGGCCGATGTACATTTGGCACGATTCTATCTCATGCGGTAGCCCTGGAGCATAATTCAGGCCAGCAGTTCAGTTATCTAAGCATTTCAGGTTCAATATTATAAAATTTCACTTTTTCATCTTTTTCATTTGATCTCATAGTAAAAAGATAACAATTTATGAGGGTAAATTGACTGAAACAAGTTTACTTTGACTTCTTCTTCAGTATTCAACGTAAGCCAGACATATGTCATCAAGTCAGTTTTCTTTTTGCTGTAATGATTAGTTATTTTAGCTCCTAAGCTTCTCATTGGTTGAAATGACTAATATTAGCTGGTGAAACTTGGTGTTATTGACTGTTATCCTGTTATTCAGTAACAAGCTTGTCATTGGATATAATGGATTTGTTAGCCAATAACATTCCATCATCTTTGAAGAAAAGATAAGCTTGACCCTGATTGGCTCTAACGCCTGATAACAGGCAATAACAGCTAACACTAATTAGTCCCAATTATTTTGAATGATTCCAAATTAAATTGAACAAGTGTTTTATGTAAGCAGAAAGATCAAAGGACATTTCAAGCCGAAGGAGCATAAACCTCCCATTGTAAATCAACAAAACATTGTTTAGTATTACAAGTGTGGTCTGTGTGATACAGACTATGTCGGCTTCACGAGTCGACACCTACATCAATGCGTGAAGTAACATAAGCAATCAATGATCGACTACCACGTAAAGGACGAGCACGAAGGGGATCCTGATTCCATTGGAAGCAACTTCGAGATTTTAAAGTACCATAAAAACTTTACTCCAATACAGTTGACAAGGCTAAATCCTCGCTGTCAGAAGGTACGTCAATGCTTTCTGAAAGGCAAAAGCTTATGTTACTAGCAGACAAATCTGATTTTGGCTGGAAAACTGTTGAGCAATATACCCAGCATGAGTTAGCTGACAACGAGGAGGACGGCAGAAAGATCCGCCATGCCGAGGAACGAGCTGAAAAGGCTTCTAAGTCCGTTGCTTCCAAGAAACCTATCAACCAATCTTCATCTCTCAGTCGCCCTTCCAGTTCTTCACATTTTTCTTCCCAGTATTCCAGAAGTTCTTAGTCTTTTGGTTCCTTCCGTAACCAGCGCGATCGGCTGTCCTATCCTCGTTCATCCGACGTTCTGTCAAGGCCTGGTAATTGTTTCGCATGCAGCAGGTTTGGCCATTGGAGGTCCGAAAGCAATCAAGTTGCCCGTTCTGTTTCTAAAGGTGTTTCAGGTAAAAGATGACAAGACAGTGACAAACAAAGTGAATTTTCATTTCTTACTTCCCCGTGTGACTTTGTTTAAGATTTATCAGAGGATTCCTTTCAAGAATCTAAGAGCTTTGAGCTTGAGTTTGAGATCCCAGTTGTGAGTGCTCTTGTTGTCCAACCAATCTCTCGGATTTTATATTATCTGTCATCAGAAATGGTTACAAAATCCCTTTTATTTCCACGCCGCCACCTCGCCACTTCACGAACAGTGCCTCAGCCCTTAAAAGAAGCAGATTTTGTTAATGCGGCTATCCTGGAACTCTTGCATGACAATTGTGTGGAGGAAATAATTTCTCTGCCTGACATTGTCAATCCGCTAACTGTTTCAGTTCAACCTAACAGCAAGAAGAGGTTTATTTTGGATTTGAGGCAAATTAATTTGCATGTCTACAAACAAAAATTTAAGCGCAAGAATTTGCATATCATTAAAAATACTTTTGCAAAAGACTTTTTTGTTTTCTCTTTTGATTTAAAGTCAGGTCATCATCACGTAGACATTTTTCCAGATCATCATGAATATTTGGCTTTCTCTTGGGAGTTTGTTCCAGGCCATACAAGATTTTTCCAGTTTACTGTTTTGCCTTTTGGGCTTTCCAGCGCTCCTTATATTTTCACCAAGTTACTTAAGCCTTTGGAGGGTGCAAGGCATTCCAATCGCGATATTTTTTGATGATGGGGTTGGCGCTGGTCCATCGTTCCAAGTTGCTAAGTTGAACAGTTCATTGGTTCGTTCAGATCTTTAACATTGTGGATTTGAAATCAATCACGAGAAATCTAATTGGGAGCCTTCGCGTAGCTTTTCGTGGATTGGTTACAACATTGACACTCATACTGGTTTAATTTTGTCAGTGATGCCAGAATTGAAAAGCTTTCCTCTGATCTTAATGATATTTGTGCTAGTTTGAAATTTTTCTGCCTGTGTTCACGTGAAGAATATTGCTTCTATTGTCGGTCAGATTATTTCAATGTCTGCCAGCTGTGGGAATGTTACCCAGATTATGACCAGATATTTGCATCTTATTACCAATTCTCGAAGTTCGTGGAATTCCTTTGTTTGGGTGCACGATCAAGCAAAACAAAAGCTTCATTTTTGGAGAGACAAATTGAGAACATTAAATGGAATTTTCTTTTGGCCAATTCCTTTTGTACCAAATAAAGTCTTGTTTACAGATGCTTCGTTGACAGGCTGTGGAGGTTTTATTCAAGGTGGTTCTTTAGTTTGTCACAAAAACTGGTCCGCGGAAGAATCTCAAAAGTTTTCTACTTGGAGAGAACTTGTTGCAATAAACTTTGCTCTTGAAGCCCTTGGTAATCATTTAGCAGGCCAAGCCATCACTTGTAACACTGATAATCAGAATGTTGGATGGGTCAGTCAGCCATGAGCTGTGCGATTCAATGTAGCCTAATATCTATTGAATTATTCATAACAATGTTTTCCTCTCAAAGGTAACTAAAGAGCTTAAGAATTCAGAAAATGTGCTACGCCAGATACGAAAAACAGCTAAAAAACACCCTTTAGATGTGGCCAAAAAATATGTGGAAACGTATTCCTCGTCTAATGCAGCAGTACGAGACCCCAAGGAAAGGGCATCCTACAATATACAAGTTGATTCAAATCGAAATGCAATCCTAAAAAAAAATAAAGCGGGCGAATGCTCTGACTGACCGTTGGCTATCCAAACAAAATGGATCAAAGGCCTCTGCAGGGAACGGTATCTGTTTGGGAGAGAAAACTCAAATTTCCCAGAGGTGAATTTCGGTGTATGTGCAGCAGTATTCCATGAATGCGGTGGCTACTCCAATGGCATTTGAACAGTCCCTTCGATACGACCTTTTGGCCGAGAGGAAGCTTGTCTACCGGGCAAAAAGCAGACTCCAGTAAATTGGCAAGATCTAGTGGCGCAGAGCAGTCATGCAATCGCTGGACTGAAGGAGAGGTGAAACTCCTCATCACCATCTATGGCGAGGAATGCCAGAACAGAGACAGTAAAAGGAGCCTTGAACCAATGTGGGAAAGAACAGCAGAAAAGCTTGTTGCCGAGTGTAGGAATATGGACATTGCCTGTGACAAGTTGGAAAAGAAATAAAGTGATAAGTTTAATAACAACCTTATCAAGAAGTACACTGCTGTGAAGGACAAGAGCAAAATGACTGCAGAAGGCAGTAAAGGAATCAAGGCTCTCCTCAAGTTGACAATCTGGATCAGATTTGGGGAACAAGGGATTCCGTGAGCCCGAAGTATGTGGTAGAGGCGGGAACCTCACAGCCAGTCACGTCCACTCCTGTTGCCAGTCCAAACCCCTCCATCGGTGCCTCCGAAAGTAGCGCTACTGTTTAATCGGTCGAAGAGACGAAAGTACTGATAAGTCCAACCTTGTCAAGGAATTGGCGAGCCTGTTTTCTAACATCTCCTAGGTCCACGAATTTAAGCAAAAAGGGAAAGGGTCCAGTGCAGCAAAAAGGCAAGCGAAGTAAGCCAGTTGAAGACCAAGATGACAAAACTAATGAGGAGTTAGAAAGGTCAGAAAGCCTCTTTTTCAAGAAAAAGTGTGGGGGAGAGTCAAATGCCAAATAGCAGAGCAGTCATGAAAGAGGGAGAAGAGAACAAAATTTGAGCAAGAACAAAAGCAAGAACATGAAGATGTGTATGCAGAGCTTATGAAAGTGCAAACTGAGGCCTTAAAGAGTTCTTTGATTACCTGAGGGAGTCAGATAACCGCAACCAAGAGTTAGTTCTCGGGGCAATCCGGAAACTTGGTGAAATCTTGAAAACTTCTGTCAATTTCATTTTGTGGTGATAGGTTGGTTCCAGTTTATGAAAGACCCAAATTGGTACTCGTTGCGGGTATGAGCAGGCTACAGCTAAAAAGGAAGTGCCCGCTAAATTCAATATGATGATGATTTGTAATCGCTTTGCTGGATTTTAAAAGTTCGTGTTTATCAAGCGTTAAAATTATGACAAGCTCTTTATACTTTTTCAGTCGCCTTTATGAAGTTTACTTTATAATTCAGGAATGTCTTTACTCCATGCTGACATACTAATAAATATACAGCATTAAAACTGCTAACTGTTGAGAGTTTTTTCTGTTTATCAACCAGCACAAGAACTGTAATAACAAAAAAACAGTAAAATCTAGTTTAACTTTTATTTCCTACACAAATACCTATTTAAAAAGCAAGAAAAGCAATAATTCCTTGCCCAATGAGTCGCCCCTGCTCAAAGGCAGCAGGTGCATTATCATCGTCTTCATCATCATCGTCATCGCTTGAATAATTGCTATCATCTAGTTTATCGCTGCGCAAAATGCAAATGTCAATTTTTTTTGTGGTGATAGGTTGGTTCCAGTTTATGAAAGACCCAAATTGGTACTTGTTGCAGGTATGAGCAGGCTACAGCTAAAAAGGAAGTGCCCACTAAATTCAATATGATGATGATTTGTAATTGCTTTGCTGGATTTTAAAAGTTCACGTTTATCAAGCGTTAAAATTATGACAAGCTCTTTATACTTTTTCAGTCGCTTTTATGAAGTTTACTTTATAATTCAGGAATGTCATCGTCATTGCTTGAATAATCGCTATCATCTAGTTTATCACTGCGCAAAATGCAAATGTTGTGCAAAATGCAGCGGGTAATTATTGCGAACAGAACTTTAGGAGTGTTTTCTTCTAATGGTTTTAGCAAACAGTGCCATCAACATTTTAGTTTGCCAAATGCTCTTTCAACGATTACTCTTGTCTTGTTTACGATCTTATTAAACTTGCATTGGTCGCAAGTTAGGTTTGTAGAATGAGGATAAGGGCCAACAAGACAAGGTAACAGAGGGGTAGCAGAGGGAAAGTAGAGTCGCCAATCAGTCGGGTCACACACATACTACTGATGTCTTACTGGTTCAGTTAAAATAACATCACTTTCAGCTCTCCTGTACAGTGTGCTAAGTCGCAAAACTTGTGCCTCATGAATACTCCCAGGCCATCCAGTGCTAACTTCCATAAACTTCCCATCAGCATCCACTACACCTTGGAAGATTAATGGATTAGTTTTGCTTCCTGTTTAAGTAGTCCTCATGGTTAATGTGAGGTGCTTTAATTCAAATGTGGGAACCGTCTATTGCTCTAACTGCGTTTGGAAAGCCAGCGTTATCTTCCATTTTTCTTATAGTCTGTACAACATCTCTAGGATCTTCTGGGAATTTGATAAATACATTCTTGTGACAAATTAACCTTTCCATAAAATCCTTGCATATTTTGATTACAGTAGATTTTCCTTGTCCAAACGTTATTCCAGTGGTTCTGTACAAGTTTCCAGTTCCCAGTCTCATAAAGCAATACCCACACATTTGTTCAAAGGAATAACTTTTCTTAAACGTGTGTTTTGCCTTGAAAGGTTTGGCAAAATCTGAGTCAGAGTTGGTCATTCCCTTTGTGGTACCAAGTGATAGTACCCTCTACATGGGCAGTATTCAGTTGAAATGACAACAAACACCCACACTCTCCCTCTTGCTCTCCTTCCTCTTTGATACTGTATAAAAATAAACACTGGTTTTGTTTTTCACACATAGAGGCCAAAGATAGTGTAATATTCTAACTTCCCCCACACTCATCCCTTGCCCCAGCCTTGAAAATGGACTGCCTTTGACTTGTGCTTGAATTGGCTTTTGTCACACTACCACATTTACTCAACCTTGGCCATACGTTTTGTAGTCTTTAAAATATCTGGTACCTGCCTGGTTATGTGCCTCAATTTCAGCACAACACCACAACAATGTGCCCAGCATGTGCCACAGTTTCCTGTTTCACAATTTTCTTCCCCCTGATTGAATAAATTACTCATAGATCACGACTTGGTTCTGGAAATTGTCAATGGCAATTATTTGTTCTCTTTGATGTGTCCATAGTGATTTCCCTTGCTCAGTTTCACTGTGGGAATAAAGGGCACACATGAAACACAAACTCCACATTTGTAAAGTCCTTCTTTCCTGTGGGCAAAAGGTCCAGAAGCTAGCATACACCAGTTGCAATCATGCTGCCCCATGATGCAACAAAGCGATCTTGCACTCTTTAAAGGAAGTTTGTCCTTCTAAGATTTTGTGACAGCCTGAGAGTGCTGTGGGCCAACATCCAGCACACTCTTGAAAGTATTGGCCACATCAAAGATATATCATTTTTGAACGATGCCACCACAGCTCAGATCCAGGACACTCTGCTTCACAGTTTCCCTAATCATCTTACCAGGGAGAACATTTCAAGATAAGAAAATTACAAATGTATTGAAACGAAGCTTTATTGTAGTTCAAGCTCATCATGTTTAAAGTAATATTTGTAGATTGCAATTCTACACAACAGTGTCTGGTTTGACTCATAACCTCGGCAGGATCTGGAGATTCCATGTGTGGAGCAACTCCCCAACTTGCCTTGAGGAATCTCTGCAAGATATTTATGCACTTAAATGAAGGTGTGTATTCAGTCTTGCTTCTCTGAATCGATTGAAAGATAGATAAAAGCATGCCACATATCTAACTACTTCGGTGATCTGATTTTATAATGGCTCCTGGACTCTTCATCCCTAGGCTTTTGTTGCCAGTGTTATTCTCGTGTGCTTAAGTATTTTTAAAGCCATGATTGTAATAAGTAAATAAAAAGAATTTTAGGGTCCAACTTGTTGTTTGGGAAGTCAAGGGTTTGCTAAATTGAGATTCAAGTGTATTTGATATTAAGTGATTAAATGATGTTTTAACATGTAATTTGCTTTCAGCTGCAACATAAACAGGCGTGAACAATGGCGTCGATGCAGGTGGTACACAGTCCAGAGGAAATGTTGCAGTCACTTATCCTTTGGGTATGTCAGTATTGATTTAAATTAAAATAATTTACAATTACTGTACACAATGGGTTGTAGCCCATAGAAACAGACCTGTTTCGGCATTATTGTTACATGAGATACTTGTGACTACCAGCTTTTGTCATCTTAGGTATATTAGTTAAATTAGCCAGCAATTGTCAAATTTACTGACAGCTAGTAGACAGTTTGTCTCACTATGAGGTGTTCCCATGCTTTCAAGAGGAAATTATATTCAATGATCTCTTTGACCCTACTCTACACAGGTCTCGTTCTGCAAAATGGCCAGATGTGCATGGATTTGCTTTGTGGTCAGAGCACTTACTGGCTGGCGTGATAAATCAGCACACTAGATCACTGGGGATGAAAAATTTCTAAGCGATCAATATCCAGTTATTGAATTATCTACTTTTTGCGCAGTCAGTTGTATTCAAACATCTTAAATAGCACATATAGAAAAAAACATTATAAGATAGGAGTTAAATGAAAACCTTTTCTCTACAAAGGACGTATGTATACATCCCATGTTCTGTCACACAATGACCATGGATGTATATATACGTCCTCGAATAAAAAACATTACCCAGAGCCCAGTTGTTTGCGATACCTTGTTGAGAAAGGTCTGGCAGTGTTTTATAAAGACTGATTTTTTTAAAACAAGTACTAGTGAGCAGCACACAGCAACAGATCTTGTCAACTTGCTTTATTTTCTCCGACCGATTTCGTCTGATCACACAGACTTCGTCAGGGAGTTTGAACAAGATGAATAAAAGGAACTTATTTTATACCTAATCTATAGAGTACAAATCACGTTCCAACTAGGGTGTGAACAGCGAAAAACACCTACAGAAAAGTACGTGCAGGATATGACTAAAATCCTGCATAACGCGTAGTTTCTACTTTTGGGGCTCACGGATTTAACGTTAAATCCGTGAGCCCCAAAAAACTTTTATTTACATAGATGTGCTAACGTGTTAGTAGATTTATAACTAAGGATAGAGCTAAGGTTAGGTAAATGCTCAAGAATAACTTTTTTGATTCCAACGTGACTGCAAATTAAATGTGGATTTGAATACCACTCTCCTTTGTCCCGATAACCGATTAGGCTTGGAGAACCATTTCTTCCTGTTGCTATAGTTAATCTCCCTAAAAACGGGTAGCAAAAACCTAGCAGGATAACCCCGAAGGCGTAAGCGTCTCCAGAAAAGCAGCCTCGTCTCCTGAAACGAGTGAAAAGTGGAGCTATTTCTGGCAGGATCGACACTCCTAGGACTATCATCAAGGCTACGGAGAAACTTAAGAGAATTAGGAGGTAGAAAACTAGAGTAACTATTTACAAGTTTTTCTCTGGTCTCAATTACCTTTTGACGTCTAAGTGTCCAGTCATCTTTCATGACTTTCTCGTAAGATTTAGTGTCATTAAGGTGTTTGAGGGTCTCTTGTTCTACCCATTCTGTAGAGACGAGAGCAGGTCCAAGGTTTTTGTCTGTAGCTAAGACGCGAACCGTGGGGTTTTCCTTGAGCTCACGCAATCCACGCCATTCTTCAAACGTCAAATTGTTTGTCCAACGTGGTGGGTTCTGATTGAAGTTCTCCAGTAGCTCTTGACGTATTTTATGCAGGTTTTCTTCGAGATCAGGATCTTCCCGAGGCGGATTCCAGCCTGTCTTCACGTACAGTTTAGGGTTGAAGTCAGGATCATCGGGCTGATCAGCAAATTTGTGATGCAAACGGACACTGCGACAGAAATCCTGTATTTGATTGTCGAAAACACGAGCAGTTGGCGGTCTGAGTGTGGGTCTAAATTTTAGACCCAGGCCAAGAGTTTGTGACTGAGCCGGGGTGAGGGTGACGTGTGAAAGATTGTGAAATTCCAAATTCCGTGGTAACAGGTCCAAGATCGGTTTTCTCGCCATTTTATCCAGCCATTTGCAATAGGTGTCCCTTGCGTCTATTTTACGGCGCCGCTTCCGCAGCCTCTTCCGTTTTTTGACTGTTGGCGGCGGCGAGAAAGAGAGGGAGATCGGCTAACAGAGAAACTTACACCCGGCTTTCTTGAGGTACTTGGGCCTCTCCGTTGTTTAGATCGACTTCGTCTCCCTTGTGCGCCTTTAGCAGGGGGCGAGGAGTTATTCTGGGCATCCTGGCTTGGGTTTCGACGGCGATGTTTCCCATTCTTTGTGGTGGATCTGTCCTTACCACGGCTTTTGGAACTTTTACGGGGCGGTTGAGTTATTTTACCTGGCGGGGGAACCGGGCAGAGCTTTGAAACTTCTTGTCGCACGGCACGGTCAACCATGTCGCGGATTGATTGTTCGTTGGGAATAAATTCCGTTTCCATTTGCTCGGTTCTTTTGGCCTCTTTAGAGGCTTTTTTAATGCTCTCTGCTACCCGTTTGGAGGCTCGTGTCGTGGCACACTCGAAGTAGAAGTTGTCAGCAAATAATTTTGCAGATTTGACGAATTCGTCGGCTTCGATGTCCAGAGAAGAATCGCTAGATTGAAACGATCCTTTCCAAGACTCAATGGCAGTGACGATATTCTGCTTCTCTTCTGTGCATCGTTCTTTTGCTTGCTGTTCTTCGTTATGAAGGGCCTCGATGGTGGCGTCAAGAAGCTTTAATTCAGCCTCTTTGATGATGTTGAATTTTGCTTGAAGATTCTCTGCATTCCGACCTTTGGCGGTTACACTTTGAATCTTCAAACCACTGGGCACCTTCCCATCGCTCTTGGAGGATTCAAGTCTCTGTCTACGTTCTTGCAGACCAAATAGCTGATTTTCGGCCTCGATGAAGCTGTGGACAAGGTTTTTCAGTACGGGTTGAAAGTGGTCATCGATCCATATTTCGGACTCTGGTGACTCTTCAGCTGCTGCTCGAAGATCTCCCAAGACCTCGTCACGCGATTGATTCTGTCTCTCCGCAGATTCCTGCCGTTTTCTAAGCTTCAAAGCACTTATTCTTCTTGAATCCGGAGCAATCTGAAGTGTTGCTGAACATTGTGGCTTCTGCTAGTTGTAACTTAGACAATTTTTTAAAACAAGTACTAGTGAGCAGCACACAGCAACAGATCTTGTCAACTTGCTTTATTTTCTCTGACCGGTTTCGTTTGATCACACAGACTTCGTCAGGGAGTTTGAACAAGATGGATAAAAGGAACTTATTTTATACCTAATCTATAGAGTACAAATCACGTTCCAACTAGGGTGTGAACAGCGAAAAACAACTACAGAAAAGTATGTGCAGGATATGACTAAAATCCTGCGTAACGCGTAGTGCCGCCCGTAACCGCCCGAAAGAAAGAACATGGGGACAATTGCCTTTCCTACCCTACCTGAAGACTGTTTGGTTCTCTTATTGTTCTATTGTTCTTGAGGACAAATAAACCAATCAGAATCAACTTACTGAGCATATTTTTAAAGAACTTTAGGGGTCCTAGAAAGATGGTTTTTCGTCTTAAAATCATGCGCTCGATAAGCGCAGTAATCATGGCGCATTGCGGGCCAAGTCTACAAACTTCCAGGGTCTTGTTTTCATTCCTAAAATGGTGAAATTACTTCTTTGGCACTGAAAACGGAAAGAAAAAACATAAATCGATGTTTAGGTGGTCTCAGAATGGAAGATCAAGGTGTACAGAGTTTTCAAACCTTTCTGGTGAGGAATTTTTCGTTCCTTCAACCGCCACGAAAACTTGCCAATCGGTGCGCTTTCAAGTGAGTTTTGAATACAGATCGCGGATTTAAAGCAGCTTCTCGGACTTTAGAAAACAAAAATGGTAATGTACAATATTACCTCAAAGTTGAATTCAAGTTTTAGAATGATAGGCAAAGCCATGGCCGACAAAATAACTGCAAAATTCGTCGGCAAAAACTCAAGCTTTCGCTTTAGCGTGAATAATTAATTCAAACATGCGGTCATGCAGCGAAGCACGTCTGCAAAATTTTGAACATTTTTTTGCTTTTAGATGAGTTTTTTGCCTCATGTTGAATGAAAGTGTATTGCTATTGAGCTTCCTGTCACGTTTCTTCCATTTGGTTGCCTTTATTTGGGGATTTTAGGTTTTGAAAGTGAACAGTATTTTTGCCTGCTTGATTTCTGCATATTTAATTTACGGCGACCCGCGTGGTTTGTTTGTTTAGTTTATTCGCTTCGCTCAAATATATTTTTTCGAGTCTTATTCAGCTACTACAGAACTCCTGAGAAAAGAACTAAGTGGGCACTAAATTAACACAGTTGAAATATGATTTATCTCAAAATAATTGGCCTTTTTTGGTGTCTTTTTGATGTACAACTTTCATTTTTTTTTCCATTGCGCTGTATTATTTCGTCATGTGGCGAAGAAATTATCTGATTTCTTCTTTTTAAATTGGTTTTTACATTGTGTCTTTTGCCTTCATTTTCTGGTTTTTTCTCAAATGTTTTCAGTGATAGTAAA
>JAHPZR010014603.1:0-33458 GCA_019787425.1 Platygyra sinensis | reverse complement strand
CATGCAATAATAATAATTGTATCTATAACAAAATCTCGATCGTGATTGGTTCCCTGCGCGCGATCACGTTGTTTTCCAATTACAGGTGTCTGATTTGAACTATTAAACAACTAGACTACGAGCCCGAGTTTTCTACGAGCAGATAGTCAACGAGGCGCAGCCGAGTTGACTATCGCTCGTAGAAAACGAGGGTGAGTAGTCTAATTGTTTTAGTATAAATTTACATCATAAACAAGTAGCCTCTATGAAAAGAAAAAAGTCTTTTACTATTTTCAAACACCTCTTTTCGTTCTAGAGATGTTCAAGTTTGTAAAATAGGCAAATTAGCCCAGTGATGACAGCATACAGTGAACCAAATTTTGATCAATCGTCATGAGAAAAGATTTCTCAGCCAATTTGTATCAGAGATGTTTCAGTCTTTGCATTAAGATTCTACTAAATTTGCTCCACAATATGAGCTTAACAGTTTTGTTACCAAGCTTTGAGCTCCTTTTTTCGTAATTTCCATTGGTACTGAAAGGCCCCTTTTTCGCTAGTCACAATGCGGCCGGATTCCTCTAGACTAACTAGCAATTTTTACATCCCTTTACACCCTGATTAAACGGGTTAAAATATTAACTGAAAAGCGAGCTTTGAAGGCATTGTTCATCTTTCGAAAGTAACCCGCGTGAAAGTGAAAGCTTAGCCAAAGTCCAGTTTGCAATTGACAGCTGTCGTCTCCTCAGCCAATCAAACTATTTAAACAATTCCAACAATGATTGTGATTGGCTTATTTTAGTGTGCTTTATCAGAGATTCGTTTTATAATTTCCCCCAAGTTTGCTTGGGGGGAAGTTTTAAAATTCTTTATCATACAACAAATAAAGAATCCTCGATTGTGCTCTGTTCTGTTGTAAAGCAATTGGGAAGCGATAGAGCACTCAAGAAGTGGGGAAAAACACTCGACTGCGTCTCGTGTTTTCCCATACAGTCTTGTTTTGTGCTCTACCACTTCCTGCATGCTTTACAACAGAACAGAGAACAGTCGAGGCTTCTTTATTTGCTAACGTAAAAGAAACTATCTTTACACAAATTGCGTAATCGAGAATCTGGCACAATCTTTAAACTTCCATAAAATGGAACTGTATGAGAGCATTCTTTTTATTTCAAGAAAGAAAAAAGAAAATGACTTGATACCTCTTCCGACAAGACAAAAACGTTTTCTTCCAGGTTGGAATTCATCTCTCCGATGGCCACAGTCCAAATTCTGGACACGTAATCCTCACTCTCCAGAAAGTTGTTAATCTTTTCAACTAAAACTGCTTTAAACAAAGCCTCACTGAGGGAACACACGAGACCTCCATGTCCTTGTTTCTGGAGTGCCACATTGGCATACCGGACAAACTCGTCTCGCTTAGGATTCGCCAGTATGAAAGCTCTATACCTATAACGAAAAGAAAGAAAGGATCAGGCTATGATCACACCCAACATCTGAACTACTATTTAGAGAAAAAGCCATCGTGGTCTCGGATTTTAACGCTGCATAGGGGCTTGCAGAAATTGTGTGACCACAGCAGCCATGTAATCTGATTATGGCTCCTGGCGACCATAATTGTGCTCCAAATACATGTGTTGGGTAATTTGTAGGAACACCGAACCCGGCCTAACACGATATGGATGTGTAAGTCTCGGTGGAGGGGGGTTGGTGTGCCCCTCCTTTTCTGTAGTTTTCTTGATGGTGGTGTACGCAGACTGTGAAAATTTTTAAAGCTCATATTGTATTCCCATTGTAAACCCCTGACCCCTCCCCCTGGATTTGGTGGAAAATGGCAAACATGCGGGTACCGAATTTACCGCTTCACAACTTTTCAACGGTCTGTAGTGGAAACAGAAGAATTAAATGATCTGTTACACTGGACATAAAATCTGTCATCGCGTGTTTGCGACAAGTGCGACCCTTTTGTCACAACCAGACATAACTATGTCCGAAGGACCTAAAGATCAAAAAGGCTGATGTCCTGCCTCGCAGCAGGTCATATCTTGTCTAATGGCCCTAGAACAACAAGTTTATGTTTTTCTTCTTGTCACAACGTCAATCACACGTGAAATACCGGCGGAAACTGAATTTCGCAATTCTGCAAAGACAACATGTGTGCACAATTCACTTTGCGGCTCTACAAATGTTTTGTCTGGAACTTATGGTGAATTTCAACCCACACCAGTTAACAAATTTGCACTATTCACCTCGTTATTCTCAGTATGGGGAGGGCTTGTCACCCTCTGGCTTGCAGATTTTTTCACAAGACTTGCTGCCTTCGACCGGGCTTTTGAACATTGCCAGCCAATCCAGCCATCAACAGTACCTTCAGCTGCCTCTGAGGAGAAGCAAAAAAGTCAGGCCAAAGGGAGAGTGAAGTTTTGTGCGTGAAACATTAAGAGTTTAACAGTCTGGTTTCAAATCTCATTTATGTCGCGCACATGCGACCTCAAAAACTCCTGTGGGGTGAATGTTGCGATATATTTGTGGGACAATTTATGTCGCGACATTACAAACATAAAGCCACAGTGAGACCCCTGCCTTTAATTCTTGGTTTTCATGTGACGTAAAAATATTTCAAAATTAAATATTACTCTTAATTCCTTCTGAGGTTTTAATTTCATCGGATAAAAGACCCTATATGAACTTGACATTTCACAATGTTTTAGCTCGACAGGGTTCTTCTAATTGTAATCAGCCACTCTTGACCTAAACCTTTTGACGATTGCACCGTGTTCTTGACAAGGGTATTTGAAGAACTACCACATGGAAATACCTAAAAAATGGGAAAGTACTCCACAATACATGTAAGATATATGTCATATATGAAAATGACACTACCACCCTTCTACCGTGCGAAAGGATGCTTTACATTGGGCGAAAAGAAAATGGAAATTTTAGAAGAGGGCAGTAGAGGGATATTACTTTTTCGTCGCAGAGCATGTTGATCATTGCGGTAAATTCATTATTGCAATTCTCGGTTTTCACCAGTCATGCGATCCAAACTAAAATCGTAACCATTCAATGAATGAAGTCAAGAATCTTGGATACGATAGATGATTGATACATAAACAACCTCGCCATGAATCAGGTCTCTGCTGTTTTTCTTCCGCGAGTTATTTGCAGAAGTGTGTCACCCAAATTAATAGAGCTTTGCATGGAGAAGCCCTGTTTGTGTCCTTCGGAGGGACACAAACATGGCGGCCGTAAAGTAACGGAAACATCTCTCACTGAGTTTTGCTATTGAAACGAAAAATGATTGCTCTAGAGATCCGACATAATGAAAAAAAAATGCTTCTTCTAGTGTAAGCACTGTTTAGTTAGCAAAAACTAAAGCGATAACTCGACTTTTGACCTACACGACTGCCTTCTCGGCTCATTATTGTCATGTCACGCAACGCAAAAGCTTGGAAATTCAAGAGTGGCTGATTACAATTAGAAGAACCCTGTCGAGCTAAAACATTGTGAAATGTCAAGTTCATATAGGGTCTTTTATCCGATGAAATTAAAACCTCAGAAGGAATTAAGAGTAATATTTAATTTTGAAATATTTTTACGTCACATGAAAACCAAGAATTAAAGGCAGGGGTCTCACTGTGGCTTTATGTTTGTAATGTCGCGACATAAATTGTCCCACAAATATATCGCAACATTCACCCCACAGGAGTTTTTGAGGTCGCATGTGCGCGACATAAATGAGATTTGAAACCAGACTGTTAAACTCTTAATGTTTCACGCACAAAACTTCACTCTCCCTTTGGCCTGACTTTTTTGCTTCTCCTCAGAGGCAGCTGAAGGTACTGTTGATGGCTGGATTGGCTGGCAATGTTCAAAAGCCCGGTCGAAGGCAGCAAGTCTTGTGAAAAAATCTGCAAGCCAGAGGGTGACAAGCCCTCCCCATACTGAGAATAACGAGGTGAATAGTGCAAATTTGTTAACTGGTGTGGGTTGAAATTCACCATAAGTTCCAGACAAAACATTTGTAGAGCCGCAAAGTGAATTGTGCACACATGTTGTCTTTGCAGAATTGCGAAATTCAGTTTCCGCCGGTATTTCACGTGTGATTGACGTTGTGACAAGAAGAAAAACATAAACTTGTTGTTCTAGGGCCATTAGACAAGATATGACCTGCTGCGAGGCAGGACATCAGCCTTTTTGATCTTTAGGTCCTTCGGACATAGTTATGTCTGGTTGTGACAAAAGGGTCGCACTTGTCGCAAACACGCGATGACAGATTTTATGTCCAGTGTAACAGATCATTTAATTCTTCTGTTTCCACTACAGACCGTTGAAAAGTTGTGAAGCGGTAAATTCGGTACCCGCATGTTTGCCATTTTCCACCAAATCCAGGGGGAGGGGTCAGGGGTTTACAATGGGAATACAATATGAGCTTTAAAAATTTTCACAGTCTGCGTACACCACCATCAAGAAAACTACAGAAAAGGAGGGGCACACCAACCCCCCTCCACCGAGACTTACACATCCATATCGTGTTAGGCCGGGTTCGGTGTTCCTACAAATTACCCAACACATGTATTTGGAGCACAATTATGGTCGCCAGGAGCCATAATCAGATTACATGGCTGCTGTGGTCACACAATTTCTGCAAGCCCCTATGCAGCGTTAAAATCCGAGACCACGATGGCTTTTTCTCTAAATAGTAGTTCAGATGTTGGGTGTGATCATAGCCTGATCCTTTCTTTCTTTTCGTTATAGGTATAGAGCTTTCATACTGGCGAATCCTAAGCGAGACGAGTTTGTCCGGTATGCCAATGTGGCACTCCAGAAACAAGGACATGGAGGTCTCGTGTGTTCCCTCAGTGAGGCTTTGTTTAAAGCAGTTTTAGTTGAAAAGATTAACAACTTTCTGGAGAGTGAGGATTACGTGTCCAGAATTTGGACTGTGGCCATCGGAGAGATGAATTCCAACCTGGAAGAAAACGTTTTTGTCTTGTCGGAAGAGGTATCAAGTCATTTTCTTTTTTCTTTCTTGAAATAAAAAGAATGCTCTCATACAGTTCCATTTTATGGAAGTTTAAAGATTGTGCCAGATTCTCGATTACGCAATTTGTGTAAAGATAGTTTCTTTTACGTTAGCAAATAAAGAAGCCTCGACTGTTCTCTGTTCTGTTGTAAAGCATGCAGGAAGTGGTAGAGCACAAAACAAGACTGTATGGGAAAACACGAGACGCAGTCGAGTGTTTTTCCCCACTTCTTGAGTGCTCTATCGCTTCCCAATTGCTTTACAACAGAACAGAGCACAATCGAGGATTCTTTATTTGTTGTATGATAAAGAATTTTAAAACTTCCCCCCAAGCAAACTTGGGGGAAATTATAAAACGAATCTCTGATAAAGCACACTAAAATAAGCCAATCACAATCATTGTTGGAATTGTTTAAATAGTTTGATTGGCTGAGGAGACGACAGCTGTCAATTGCAAACTGGACTTTGGCTAAGCTTTCACTTTCACGCGGGTTACTTTCGAAAGATGAACAATGCCTTCAAAGCTCGCTTTTCAGTTAATATTTTAACCCGTTTAATCAGGGTGTAAAGGGATGTAAAAATTGCTAGTTAGTCTAGAGGAATCCGGCCGCATTGTGACTAGCGAAAAAGGGGCCTTTCAGTACCAATGGAAATTACGAAAAAAGGAGCTCAAAGCTTGGTAACAAAACTGTTAAGCTCATATTGTGGAGCAAATTTAGTAGAATCTTAATGCAAAGACTGAAACATCTCTGATACAAATTGGCTGAGAAATCTTTTCTCATGACGATTGATCAAAATTTGGTTCACTGTATGCTGTCATCACTGGGCTAATTTGCCTATTTTACAAACTTGAACATCTCTAGAACGAAAAGAGGTGTTTGAAAATAGTAAAAGACTTTTTTCTTTTCATAGAGGCTACTTGTTTATGGTGTAAATTTATACTAAAACAATTAGACTACTCACCCTCGTTTTCTACGAGCGATAGTCAACTCGGCTGCGCCTCGTTGACTATCTGCTCGTAGAAAACTCGGGCTCGTAGTCTAGTTGTTTAATAGTTCAAATCAGACACCTGTAATTGGAAAACAACGTGATCGCGCGCAGGGAACCAATCACGATCGAGATTTTGTTATAGATACAATTATTATTATTGCATGTGTTTCATTGGTCAAAAGCGTGATACTAAAGCCTTTGGATGCTCATTGCAACTGCTAAAGTTATGGACAACAAAAACGAAGACAACAATTTGGCCCTTGCCTACCATAAAGCCCCCTGTAGCTCATTGGTTAGAGCATCCGGACTAGATCATTCACGGAAGGTCGGGGTTTCAAATCCCATTTGGGATTTTTATCCCAGTATACGTTTCTCCCAGTGTTTAGACTTAATATCATATACTCTGAAAGCTATAAAAGAGTCCACTTGACCTGTTCTCTTTATTGAGGAGTACATGATCTTGGCACACAAAAATACCGTACTGAATTGGTGACCCAAAATTTTCTAATGCAAGACATTTTAATGATAACTTGCAAAAGCCAAGCTATGAACGAGGTGGCATGAATAAAAGCACCTTAGGATCCTAAGTTTTACATAAAGCTTCAACCCTACAGGTGTTACAAACAGAAACGTTTTATGACTTGTTAACACAAACAGTAACCTAGAACACAGTTCTGAATCGTGAAATAGCTGATTTACCTTCGGTAGAGGAAATTTTAAATCCGAAAACAAGACCAACGTTTCGTGAATTTAAATGAGCTTAGTCACGGGATTTCGAGTTATTTTGCCAAAGTGCAAACCTAGCTTTACACTCAAGGAAATCTGAAAATGTTAGTTTACTAAGTGAGAAAAATACCAAAGAGTTATATAATACAGAACCAAAAAGGATTACAAACGACGAACTTGAAAAATTTAGGCTAAACATTTCAAGATGTGCAAACCGTGACTTGGCTCCTTAAAGATAACACTTGTAAACAATAGTAACATACAACTCAGTTATTCTGAATAATAAAGTAACTAATCCTCTTTCAGAATCACAGAATGCGATACAATACGTTAAATAAAACCACAACGTGAATATAAATAGACTGCTTAGTTGTCTTAGTAACTGGTAGAAAGGATGATGTCTTCGCATTGTCTTTGTCAGTTAGCCATCTACCAGCTTTTTTCTGTCACAATAAGGTTTTAGCCCATTTTTTGACGGGCATTTTTAAAGGATTCTTACTGTGAAGAGTTGTTTGTCATCTGATGATAAAAATGACAAACAAGGAAAAATCGCTATGGAAGTATTGTTTCTCTGAAAGCTCAATTCTTAGTAACCAACCCGAAAAAAAAAAAACACAGTCACATTTTGGAAAGTAAATGAACTTCCAGAATGCAGAAGTGATCTGAGAAACATCATTTTGCCTCCACTAAGAATGATTCACATTGACGGCACATGTCTCACGGCGTCAGCTGGGAAACGTTTTCAACTCAGTTTCCTAGAACGTCAATATTGGATCCTAATATGAGCTGTTACTACAATTTAGTTTCTTTTGCACCCTAGGCTGAAATACTCTTAACAGGTTTTGTTTCTTTGTGTTGCCAAATGCCGACATAATCAGTGGGAGAAGGAACCTTTTTATTTCGGTTGAAACTTAGTTGATATTGCAGAAAAGAGAGATATATAAAGCCCCAGCCAGATGATCATAACATTTGAACTCAACATTGTTGGACGCAACATGTTGCGCGCCTTGGGCCACCCTGTTGGGACCTGTTGGATGTTGCTGGATCAAGTTTGAGAATAGTCAAACTTGAGCCAACAACCTCCAGCAACCGGGTGGACAAACGTGTAAAACATGTTGCGCCCAACAATGTTGCGTTAAAATGATGCGATCATTTGATCGGTGCTTAATTGCTTAGATATACAATAATATAAAATAATGACAAGTTCTTACCGAAAGAACAAAAAAGCCTATATTAAGATTACTTAATGGCTTCGACACTGTTATAAGACTTATAATGATCATGAAGAGTATCTCTTAATGACCTAGCGCCTAGTTCGCTTTCTATCCTAGTTTTATCTTAGGCTTCCTATGCTTTCGTTCGTACTTAAGTCGATTCACTACCTGTTCAACTGTGAAGTCAGTAAACAATTTGCCACCCTCGCTGTCGTTTTGCAGTCTTTTTGCTATAACGGGCTTTGAAATCGGAGATCCTTTGATCATATCGGGAAACAAGCGGATCAATGTTTTTACTTGGCCAGAACTGAAAAGGCCTGGCTTGGACTTTGTGGTGGTTACTGTAGGTGAAAGTATGTCAGAGGAATGATCACTATCGTCGCCATCCCTAGATGTATTGAACATTCTGCTCACATGGTCCGTCACTGTCTTTTTGCGATGGCAAGAGAACTGTCCCTGTCCTGGTCTTTGGGTGCTAAATCGCCACTGAGCCCGTACTTTGTCGTACACCTTCTTTGCACCTTCCTTGACTAGAATTGGATTCGACTGAATCTTTTCCCTGACAGAGGCCATAGATATTTTTTGTTCATTGATCTCTGAACGGAAGAGCTCTTTGATGGCATTTGCCACTTGGTCGCTGGTTGGGGAAGCTACTGATAAGCTTTCTTCATTTTCCTCGACTCCTTTACTTGATAGTGCTAGCTCTTTTATCCTCCCTTCTTCCGTCTTTTCATTTCCTACTTCGGCTCCTTCAGCTGTTGGCGCTAGCTCTTTAATTTCATGCTTGCTACTCTCTTCTTCACTCTTTTGGGGATTGCGCATCATTCCGTGGAGAATTTGCGATGCTTTGACAGATGATTTACTTTTGTCCAACACCCTGTAGTATTTTTCAGTGGTAGTTTCTCGATGAGCCATGAGATCTGCCAAATTTCCGCTAATGTCCTTACGGTTCTGGTGGCACTCTGAAACGGCACTTTTACGGTACAGGGTGTGGGTCATCGGCCCGTCGATACCAGCCTTCTGGAATATTGAACTCAATGCCCTTGACATCTGGCTCGACTCCATATTATTCCCTCCCCATGAAAGGAAAAATTTGTCATGGCTCTCAGTGCACTCGTTGACAGGCAGTTTTGAACGCATTTCTCTTAGGAAAATCTTAAGATGGTTGTAGAGGTGATTGGTCAAGACAATTTGAGCTGGCCCATGGGTATCTACAGTTTTGTGCTGTAAAACACGCACTACATGTCTGTCATCTTCAGATTTGGCCCTTTGAAACTCCTGAACAGTCATATATGCCACGACTCCTGCTCTGTTTGCGTTATCAATCATGATTTGAGCGATTAAATAATCTCTTACCAGTGTGTACTTTGCTTGGGTGATCTCAGCATGATGAGCTCCGCTGAGCTCTCCTAAAATGATGACGGCATCTCGCACAGCCTGGCTTCTTCCAAAGTCATTTACTTTGTCCAGTGTTATGATAGCACTAACATCTTCTTCCATTTTCTCCCACCTGCGCCGTGTGGTGTCACGCTTATACGAGGCGGACCAATTCTTTAACTTTTCTCATACGCTGATGACGTCATCTTTTTCAAATTCGACTCCACTCGGTTTTTCTCCTAGCAGAAACGAGCAGTAGTGCTGCAAACTCATTAAGTACGATTTAATCATTGCAGGGTGGTATTTCTTTTCGGCATACTGTTGAAGGAAAACATCTCGAACCAGTTTGCGGTCAAGTAATGACTGCAAAGTCTCCTCACCAAATATGGACAAAACCTTTTTAACTTGAGCCACATGTTGCTTGGCGGTTTTTGCGTCTTTCTTCTCACAGTCTGGAGAAGCAAGCCAGTCTTCAAATTGTTGCAAAGTCTCTTGTACTACACTCGAGGGTTCATCCGTATCAACACTGCTTCCTGGTGGTACAACGTCTCCAGAGCGAGACACATTAGAATCACTCTTCTGAAGATCGTCAGGAACATTGTCTTCAAGATCTTCTCGACTGGAATCTGACTTGCATACCGATGAACTGTCCATATGGTAGTTCATATCCATTTCGTTTTGCCTTTATTCTGTGAAATATGTGGTCATTCTTCGTAGACACGACTTTTGCGAGTGACATAAACTTTTTGTACTTTGGGTCATTGGGTCATCCCTACTTAGCTTGTGTACTTGGTGAAGGTGCTGAGGAAGTCTCTCAGTTACTGTTGGGCAGCCTTGTATGGGGCAGACTTTCTTCTTCTGGCATGGTTTCTTGTAGTTCTTGGGTTTGGAATCGCATTCGGTTTTCGGTGGCTTTCTATTTCTGGCAGAAGCGGTTTCTTGGCTAGAAAAGGTATACTGCTTCCGTAATTTAAATCTGCATGTGGCTGTTTTTGCAAGATGTTTAGACCAGTTGTGTACGTTTCTCAGATGCCTTGGAAGATGACGAACAGCACTGTTGCAATAGGGTAAGGGGCACTTCTTCTTCTGTTGCTTTACATTAGGGATTTCGTCTTGAATTTCACTGTCACTCCCCGCATCCTCTTCACTCCTCCTTGTGACTTTGATTTTGTTGCGCTCTTCTTCATTCTCGTTCTTAAACACTTCAATTTGGTCACTTTCATCCTGCACTTCTACTTGCGCTTCGTTCTCGTCTCGGATGCTGCTAAAATCATCTTTGTGGTGATCTTCATTATCACTATCAGACACTTCAAACCCAGAGTAGATTGCTGCCTGGGCTCTGGTCCATTTCCATCTGAGATTAAAGGCTCTTTCTCTGCGCTAAGGACAAACAACACGAGAGATGTTAATTCATCAAATTCCTTTTAAACTAATAGAATTATGGTATAATCACTTGCGCAGTAGGATCTTTGAAAAACATTTCTGGCCGAGACTCTTTGCACAGTTACTATGTAACACCAAGAGAGAATGCAACACTGCATACAAGAAAAACCTGATGCAATAATAATTAAAGCAAAGGGGTCAAAAACTAGTCTACATTTGCTGTGAGCCCTCAAATATAGTTCAAATTTAGAAGAAAACGCGGGGCGCTTATTCTAGGGAGGTGCTTAATTTTACACATAATCGGCCAGCAGAACGTTCTTAAGCGGCTAACTATTTGCACCGCATTTTCCTGTTTTTCAAGAACAATTTCTTCCAAATGCCTTTTATAAAATGTACTGATATCACCAGACTTAATGTTTGCTGGTGCAGTAACATCTTTCCTTTTGATTTGGTGGATAGCATGTGCTTAGGACGTAAGGGGCAGAGCTAGTAAAAGTTAGTGACAGAAGTCATCCCATGGAGTCAGTCACATAGACAAAACTACCTAACCTTACACGGATTGAACACATTGAATTTTCACCAGGGTCTAGGGTTATGTTACAATCACAAAATCAATGTTATTTTAGGTCAAGGAACATTTGCACTTTGAGCCGTGTCGATACAATTTGGTAAGGTCTGTCAATCAGAATGTCAACATTACTGCTATATGCATGGGTTATTGACAAAGTGTGAGCCGGTCTCAGTCTATAAACTGCGACAAAAAAAAGAACAAGGTCGATATCCAGCTTTATTACATGGCTAGCTCCGTGAACGGGCAAGATGAACCAGACCGCGCGCTGTGATTGGCTAACCGAGTGGGCAAGATGGAGTTATCTTGCTGGCTCGGGACTACCAACCGTGTCCCGCGAGAAAATTTTCCTTTAGACAGATAACAAATCCTTTATTGACCAAGCATTCGAATCGGTCCATAAACACGCAAAAAAGAACTCGGCCAATATCCAGCCTTATTATCCAATTGCACTTCGCAGAGTGCAAATAACGCTTAAGACGAGTACAAATATCACGCGGTATTTGTATTCCAGAGGACTGGTTAGACAGGTTTCCTGTCGTTGGATTAGTATAGTTAGCTGGATTTCCCGCGCCAATTCCATTCCGCTTCACATATATCTATCACCCTTTCTCTGTAAATAAATATTCGTGAAATTCGCTCACACAAATTTGGCGTGTTGGATAATAAATCTCTTATTAGACGTTTTGTTGTGTAGCATTGCTGAGAATTTTTACTTGCCGTTTGTATTTTGACTCGCCCTACGGACTAGTCAAAATACAGCACAACTCGTAAAAATACTCAGCAATACTACACAACAAAACGTCTTATAAGATATATGTATTGACCTCACGCTTGGTCAATAACCCATATATCTTGACCGAACAACCTTGGTCAGCAAAGGATTTATTATATGGCTTTCGGGGAAATTTTTCTTCAGGAATACAACGGGTGGTCCCAAGCAAGCAAGATAGCTCCATCTTGCCTGCTCGGGTAGCCAATCACAGCGCAGAATTGGGTTCATCTTGCCCGCTCACGGAGCTAGGCATAAAATAAGTACATATATGCAATTTAAAATTATTACTTATTTTAGAGCTATGTAAACATTATATAATTCGTACATTATTTCTCCATTCATAAACCCTTTAAGGTGGGACCTTACACAAAAATGTGGCGATGTTCATGAAAAATTCCAGTTTTGGAAAATTTAAGACCTTTGAACACTTGTTAAAAAACATTTTGAAACAACCTTGCCAAATTTATCTCTAAGGTGAGTGTGAAATTTAAGGAAATTACACAGCAGTATAAGTTTTTTTAGGTAGCAACGGCTGTTTACAGTAAAAATATGACCAAAAATATAGATTAGTTTCAACATTTATTAACAATACTTTGTAATAAAGCTGTAAAGAGATGCACAACTCCATTGATATAATTACTTGGGAAATACTTTGCCTAATTCACCATCACAGGCTCATTTCTTTCCCTTCTAAAAGGGAACATGTCCTACAATTGCCGAAATGTTTTACAAAAATATAAAGGGAACAACAATTGCATCCCCTCCCGGGAGATCCAATTTGCACCCCCTCCCCACAATATTTGGTTTATTAAATGCTTAATCTGTCATGTACGAAACTTTAAGCGCATTTTAAAAATGTTTTTTTTTGTTCATGTGATTGCACACAATTGATCTGTCCTTACCACATTTAAACATTTTTTTGGTCCCTTTCAGCCCATCAAGCCCCCTTAAACATCAATTTCACAGACAACACCGAGCTTGCAAATAAGTGTTGTCTGGTAGGGGAGCTGAGTACTTGCCAGACAGGCCTTGCCTAGTTTTCACAGGACAAGAGAGCATTCTTGTTGGACAAGCAAATCAGTAGTTTGAAGTAAATGTTAAGGAGGGTAGCACATCTTATTTAAAGGTTAGTCTACAATTCTACAACTCTGTTCCTAGTTCAAATTGCTCTGTCAAATTGACAGTCAACACTTAGCCTACAAATGATCTTTGTTTAAATTACTCTGCAGTTAATAGTAGCAGAGCAACTCACTTCTCTGGGCCAATAATACAAGAACATATTTGCTTACTAAAAGCCTCACACCAATTTAGTGGCATTAGGAGTGATATGCACATTAATTATGTTGTCTACAGGATCCTGGCTAAGGTTATTAATCAAGTACACCAGTGTAGAATCACTCAATCATGATAGCATTTATGAAAATGTACCTTTACCAATGATTATGAGATATAAATGTTGTTTAAATATAGGCAAAAGGCTTAGTGATATGTAAAATATACATGCCTTTGCAGATATAAACTTATGTTTGGTCATAGCTATTGTGTACAAAAGATTGAAATAAGAGTGAAAATCTGTGCAATTTTCTTTCATACCAATTCTTTTTCACTATACGCTCCATTGAACTTTACGTGGCAAATATTGTTATATTAGATCCTGTCAGTCTCACTCTAAAAGACATAGCACATTTATCAGCCCATGTTTTATTTAGTGTCTATGTGTAAAAACAAATTATCTTAAAGATTATTTTGGGGCTTATGATGTCTTCAAGGAGAGTCTGTCAATAATTATTACACATGGGTAAAAGAAAGCTCTTACCCTTTTGGCTGCATCATGGTCACCTCGTCGCAGAGCTGCTGCTTCTGCAGACTTTAAAGCATTCAACCTTGTATTCACACTGAATCTGTCCATTCCGCGGTGCAGTAAATGTTCACCTAAACAAAAGTAGAATTTACATGGGAATATAATGTAGCAGAGCTCTCATACGCTATCATGACTATTATTGTGAAACAATTATTTCCCAATCACGATTAACATGTTTGGATTCAATCAGTTTTTGGACAAATACATCAACTTGAGAATGGCAGATGACTTCACCTCAACACAATTTATGAGAATACATTCTGATACTTACAGACCTTCGATTGCCAACTGAAATGAACACCCGTTCATAAATCATAATAAGCGTCCCTCTCTAAGAAACCACTTTCCCTGAACTATGAAAAGTAAACTTGGCTCGTCGATCGGGAAATAAACAGGGCCATGACACAGATAATTCAACACAATAACAATGTGCGATGATGGCAAACAAGAGATTATGTGATTACCTCCCAACATGGCTGATTTGAACATATTCCAAAACAGGAAAGTCCATTAGCGTTTAATGCTAGCAAATATGAATAAGAATTGACGAGATGGTCTATATTATGCACAAAAAGCGATGGATTGTAGACCTACCTTCTTTTCCTGTCGGCCATCTATTGTCGGAAAACCTCGGAAAACTGTGAAAAAAACAAGATTTGTTCCCAATCTCCTCTCCCTTTCCTCGCATGCTACCACGTGTCAAGTCCTAAACTGGGTTTTTTTTGGGTGAATCCGGAATCGGGATCACACAGATTCATTACTACCACAGAAACAAAAATCCGATCATGGATTTTTCTCAGTATTGCCATTAAAGTTAGAAATGTAATTCTTTTTCAGTCTGTCAATAAAATTGTCAAAATTGGCAGCAAGAGGTCTTGAAACCACATTGAAAACATACAGTAAAAAAGCCATTCAAAGGCCAGTATGTGGATAAGGGCGAGGGTAAAACGTTTTCATCATAAGAGCTGAGGAAGGCAACTGAAAGCAGGTAAGTCCTCGTGTTATAAAGTGTTCAAAACTACGAGCGAAATATTTTAGATCACGAAAATACAATGACATGGAGTAAAAAAGCCATTCAAATGCCACTCGGCATGATGCCTGTAGCTGGTATCTTTTAAGTTTCTCTTCTTTCATGAGTAGAATTAGAAGAGCACTCCTACTGTCGAATGTTAATATTTTAGGATTTTTTTTGTCGCGTTTTCAGTTTGCCGATTTTCTATAAACTCAGCTTGAATGATTGCGAGTTCTTTATCTTACATTTTTGTTTTCATGCGGAATGTTAGCTTCTGAATACTAAAATTCGCTTTTTCTCTGATAGCTTCCATCATTCAAATCTATGCCTTTTTATGTTTAAGTTATGCTTCGTTTGTACGTTAAAGATTGAAGTCAGCAAAAATCTAAGGCCTCTAGCAAGGATCTAAGTGGTCTGTAAGTTGGTGTCTGCATGGTGAAAAACTCGCCCCCTTAAGTAGCCAATTAAATTACAGGTTTAAGGATCCCGGAACGTTTGATATGCTTGAGGAAAAATTCATTCCGTTCTTTTTCTTCCTCCAACTGTTAACTTGACACAGCGGTTAATTTACCTTTATGGACTCCAGGATCACAAATAGCTTTCACTTCCCGGCTTGACGGGTGCAAGAAAGAAGTTCCTTTTGGAATTAATCATGACGCTCCCAGATGAGCTAACACTTCGCGAGGCAGCCTTTTGCCTCAACAAGAAGAAAAAACGTGCTGTGAAGAGATATGTCCGGATTATATCATCTGGCGTTCTTTAATGTTCAGGTCCTTAACAGAGATGCCTATAAAGGCTCAGTCTATTTTACTAGGTCAGCGGGTAGAGACCAGACGACGACCAAACTGGCGATGGCATAAGAGACAGCTTATGATGTAGCTAAGTCTTCATGAGTTATGTTTCCTTCTGTGTTGATCAGGCGATCGGATGAGATCATCCTAATAATCACTGACCGCTAATGCATGAGATGAGCAGTGGAAGTTAGCTCTAAACGCATCACTTTCAGTATTGCAACATTCCAAAATTTAATCACGCGCACGTTAACGGGCAACCGGCCTTATTCTTTGGTACAGTGCAAGGGTTCAACTTTTTAGAAGGGCAGCCATTTGTTCTGCCTATCACTAAACTGTACAAGAAACTCAGGTGCTAGTCGATTTTCTTTTTCGGTCCCAACTGCACTTGCTAAAGGTGGTTTCTCACACTGGTTAACTCATGCGCTTACGCTGGTCTATTTTATGCATGAAAAATGCAGAGACTGCCTCTCCGTCTCTAAGGCTACTGTGTGAGGGTTTTTAAAGAGGGGGGTGGGGGGGTGATTTGGGGTGGAGGAACATGTTTTCAGTGATTTCTTCCACAAGAACATAAATGGTGACGAGAACTGTTTTATTTTGATGAACAACCTTAACTAATATAATTCCACAACAACTCCCCTTTTGTCCAGGCCTCAAGATACCATAGAGTAAAAATGACGTTTTATGGAGTTTTAATTCAGCTCAGGGAAATTAAATAGCTGTGTAGCAATAGAACGCTATAAAGCAACATAATTGTGGTATTTGAAAAGAGAAAGGTATGGAATATAAACTCTTCCCCAAAGAGTAAAGTGCATTTACACACCCACAACAAGTAGTTAATTCCTACTCATAGAGGGTGAATATCTTTTTACAATAAGGCCAACAGCTTTAAAGCTAGTGCCTTGTAATTGCTGAAGCAAAAAGATATATAATTGGAAAATATTCGGACTGTGGGGCATGGGAATCGAGGCTATCTAAGTTAGTTTCTCCCCTTGTCGCAATTTCTAGCGAATTTTATAAATTGTGGCACTTTAAGAACCCGGCTTAACAGCAAGACATGGCTATAGAAAATTGATTGTTCTGTCAAAGCTACACCAGCTAAAATCCTGTGCTTTGCAGGAAATACTGCTTAGTAATAGGGCTAACATATGTAAGTTTCAGTTTTTTTTCTTGAATGTAACGAACAAAATTAACCTTTCAATTTTAAAATGTCAACTTTTGGCCTTTTTCTGAATCGGTAAACTTGAACGTAGATGAAAGTTTGTATCGTTACAACCCGTCTTCTTGTAATCTCCACAAAACAGTATTTAAAATGTTCGGGGTGAGAGGGGGAATATACCAGCACTTATTAGTCTCCCATCTATCCGTTCATTGCTGGCAAAATTGGGTTTTACTTTTCTTTTGTGTTCGATACCCTGCGGCTTGGCACTTACGTACCATTTTCAATGAAAAAAGCGCTTTAAAAAAGACACAAAATATCCTTTGAAAGTGAAATACCATGGAAATATACAATATATTTTGCTAGACTCGCATAAACTGTGCCATGGAAAAAAATTATATTTTCTGCAAGATATTGTGGAGAGACAAAAATGTTAGTGAAGTTCCACACTTTTCATCTAGAGAGAGAGAGCTAGACGCAAGGGCACTTTTGTAACATTTTAGGGCACTCTGGTAACCTCAAACAGGGCACTATTGTAACATAGGGCACTAATGTAACATTTTAAGGCACTTTGGTAACCTTCCTCGGGGCACTTTTGTAACCTTACAAAGGCACTTTTTGTAACCTTCATTGCAACAGGAACGGCACTAATAGAATAGGGAGTATTGCATTGTTTATTGTCTTCGATAAGTTGTTTTGATTTGCCTCTAACCATTTAAACAATAGTTTGGGTATTACTTGGTTGTTTTCTTGTCAAGAACGCTTCTTGTACACACAGCCCGATCCAATAGCTTTTGGAGAATTCAAAAGTACATTCTTTTACCCTCCACAGCAGTTTCAGTTTCCATTATGAACTTCAAAATTCTCCCAATTCTGTCGGTTTTATTATCAAAACATGAGTAAATGAAAGAAAAGAAGGGGAGCTGTATAAATTGAGTATGATTATTTTTGTTCAGCGATAAGCAGTTCTGAATAAACAGGATACCAAATTGTTCAAGTGCCTTGAAATGATCAAGTCCTAATTTCTCCTTGATGCACAACCATTTTTTTTTATAGTAGTTAAATAAAAAGATACTGATCAGTAAAGGGAATTACCGGTAAGGAAACTCAACTGATGATCTACCAAATTCTCCTACCCAGCATTGAAAACATGTAGTCATTGAAAGGAGGAATGAATGTTTGCAAACAACATTGGTTACCAACAAACTAAAGAACAATTTTTATTGTTAACAATCACTTTCTGTTCATTTGGGCTTTGTTCTAAGATAGTACACTACTAACATAACTTGAAATTAACAGTAATTCTAGAATTTGAAAGTGAACATGTTTTGGTGTTTGATGTTGCTACTTTGACATACACTGTGACATTCAGCAAGAACAGGAATTCATAACACAACTAAATTCTTTCCAAAGAACATCTTGTTTTACAACTGCAATAAATGGTGAATCATATAATTTACTTAATTTTTGCAAACTCATTCACACCATACATGTATGTTGCTTGATTTCTTTCGCAATATTGAAGGCCCTCCAAGCCCCTGTTTTGACAAGAGAATTTGATGCTGCTATTACAGTGTTGTTACAGAATTACACTGTAGGTGCTATTCATTTTTTGTAGCAATTAACTTGGAGACTACCAAACTTTGTGTGACTGTAACTTCCACATTGTTACATGTACAAGTGAATTTGAAACACTTAGCAAGTCCTGCAGCTTGAGTTCACACTGTAATGAAATTCTCCCAAACTGCATGACTTCGTTGTTTGCATTACCTAACATAAACAATAACAATTCTGAAGTACAGAACCCTCAAATAACTCAACCACAAAAGTACATGTACATGTAATACTACTAACCAGTGGATTTTTTTTGCAGGTAATGGATAACAGCAGAGGTTTCATTAGAAGCCGGCAACAGGTGAAAATCGCCGCCTACCTTGTCAGAATTTGCCTTTTACCGCCACGTACTTTAATTTGTCTGTATTTTCACTCAAAGTATTAAAAAAATTCATCAGTTTGCCGCCTAATTTCGTTAGCTCAGACAGCTATTCTAAAACTTATTGAAAACCCTGTAATAGATAAATGATAATAGTGGTATGTAATGGGAGAATGGGCCGAGAGGATATATTATTTCTATGAAAAAAAATATTACCACTATTTAGAGCTCATGCCTGTAAACACAAGCTAATGGAGTGTTATTCAGGCTAACTGGTTACCCAGAAGAGCTCTCCTGGTTAGTCTTATACATGTATAGCTGTATAGCACTCGAAATAGCCTGTTTACAGTTGGCTTTCAATAATGTTGTGGTAACATGATATGTTCTTTAAAAAATTGCTCCTTATCCATTACCTGCATGTATGCAAAATATTTGCTGCACTAGCAACATGTACATTACGTATGAGGTTTAAAAATGCACATAGGTTGTTTTATAAACTTAAGTATCAACTCAACATAAAACCAAACTGAAGGGAAACTGTTCACAACAGAAATACCTTCCAAATGGTGCCCTTTAATACCTACATGTACTTCCTTAACTAACCTAATGCTGTGCAACCTGGTCTGGTTTAGTTAATCACAGGAATGTCCTCTCCTCATTGCCTCCCCTATAGGTACCCCAAAACGTATAGCCCTTACATTTAATACCTGGCTAAATTATGGGGTCCAGTAAAGCTATTCCTCCTTGGCATAAAACCAGATTAGAAACTGAGCTGTGTTTTTGCATTGTCACGTTAATGAAAGACACAAATATAACTTAATTCCTGACAAGGGAACCATGTATAGAGATACTGTAGTTTGAAATTGCTTAATAAACTGCTGTCAGACATAATGATTGTGACACATATCAATTATCCTGATCTAGCTATTAAAATAGCCCAAATCCAAGCACAAGGATCAACTTTTTTTCACTTGCTCTTGTAACTACATGGAAGCTAAGCCCTTTAAGCCCCATATTAACACACAAATTCTTCCTACTGGTCTTCAAACATTATCATGTAAATGATAGTACCTGGAAGTCTTTAAACACTGATCAATCAATTCAAATGGAAAGAAACTTTATCTGCAAATTTTTTTGCTGAAGAATCATTCATTATTGAGCATTTAAGGGTTGACCATACATGTCTTACTATACTGTGTAGTCGTAAAAACATTGCTTTTCAAACTTGATACAGTACTGCAGTTGCTTGAAGTTTCCATCTTTAACATGACTAAACCACATGCATGTACATATTTGTGTAGAAAATTGTGTAATGTACATGCACAGCCAATCCAAACAAGAGCGAGTGTGAAAGCTTCTGGTCAGATTTTTTCATACTGGTATTGGCTGATTCCTCTTCCATAATTCTTCCATCTGAATCTCCTCTTACCACTTCACGATCTGAAGGTTTGTCACCACTTTCATCACTACTTTCATCACTACTTGACTCCTCATCCTGGTCTGGGTTATACTCTGATTCATCTCCGTCCTCTTCGCAAGACATGTCATGTGTCCACGACTTCCTCAAAGCAACAGCTTTTTGGGATAACTAAAAAAGCAATCACATATTAAAACCCACTATCATTTTAATATACATGTACAACATAGAAATTCAAGTATACCATGTACATGTAAGAAGGTTAGCTATTATGAAAACCACTGGGGAACTATGCCTGAAATAATATTAATACATACATGTACATTGTATATTTTAAGTTTCAGTTCTCAATGAGGAAAGGCAAAGAAGACAAACTTCCAGACATTCCCAGCAATAAAGAGGGTATTTTTGTCCACCTCCTGTCACACTTATGTGCACTGGAGGGTGAAGCTGGTGGAAGGAAATGCCTGTTCAAGGCTTAAAGAATCTTAAACCTGGGCAGTTAATGATATATCTCTGCCAACTTTAAGTTTAAAGCTAATAATCGATGACTAAAAACCCATGGATTGCTCGTCGATTATTCATACAGTGTAGATGTCATTGATCTTCGAATAGTTATGTCTGGACCAGAATATTGTGACCTTTAAATGGTCCCACGACTGCATGCATAAACAAACCGTGCTACAAAAACATTACAAATCTATTTAATACTTACCCTCTTTGCCATCTTCGTAAATTAACTTCAAAGGGGGTCTTACGCCACACAACTTGGCTTGAAAACCTTGAAAGTTCAGAACACAGGCCAAAATTATCCACCACGTGCTCGCCAAGCTTTTACCACTTCATGTAAAACCATTTATTCCGTCCCTTTGTTACTCGTGTCAGAGATGATGTCATGTTAGATCAGAGATGCCAAAAAAATTGGGGGAGTGGGAGGTAACCATCCTTGGATACTGAAAGACCACACTGTTTTTAGAAACTTAAGACATGTAATACAATATCCCCTTCATTGCTTTCACTGAAAAAGGAAGTGAAATGGAGATCTCTACATTTTGCGCGCTTGATTCATGATGTGGCTTGATATTATGATGTGAATTATGTGGGCATAAAGGATGCATGGTAACTAGGGGCACGAACGACTCGCCATCGACTCTTCAGCCCATCAGCTCATATCTACAATGCAGTGAAAACACTTGAGACATTGTATTTTAACTTAACATAAGGGTTATTAAGTTTTTACTTGTTTTCTCCCCAATGGAACTGAAAGAGACAGCTTTACATGCTTGTAACTTGAATAGATCAAAGGGCTAGAACTTTTTTTGTGAACCAGAAAGAGAGTTCATAGTGCAACATAACACAACATAACATAACCTAGCAAAAAAATTCACAACGTAGCCGCGCAACGTACCACAGCATAGCGCAAGGTAACATAACATAGCAAAACAAGGCACAACATAGCACGGCATCGCACAAAATAGCAGAACATAGCGCAACATGGCACAAAATAGCACAACATATATAGCACAACAGGGCGCAACATAGCACAAGATAGCAAAACAGCACAACATAGCGCAACATATCACAACAAAAGACAACATAACACAACATTGAAAAACAGCACAACATACGACAACCTACCACAACATAGCGCAACATACATGTAACAGAACAAAGCCCAACATAAGACAACATACCACAACATAGCACCACAGATCTCAACATATGGCAGCATAACACAACATACCACAACAAAGCGCAAAACAGCCCAACATAGCGCAACATAGAGCAACATAGCACAACGTAGCATAACATAGGACAACATACAACAACATAGTGCAACATAGGACAACATTCTTGAATGCTTTTGTCACTTCCTTGAATGCTTTCTAACAGAAACAAAAAGCACGCTCAAGGCTATTTTATTCGTGTTATGATAAAGTTCTACCTATATTTATAGAGAAACGGCTTCAACTGACAATTTTATTCCTAAGTTGCCCACCTGCAATGTCTTGTATTGTACATGTTTGCGTCTTTGCAGTTACAAAGCTCTTTCTTATGATCCTTGGTGTGAATTCTTTAAATAAAACTATGTGCACCACTGGAGGTCCTGTTATTAGTTTTGCCGTAGAGAACACTTGTTACATTGCCACTTTGTTATAAGCCCCAATAGGATGCTAGCGCAGGAACATCCTCTTAACATCTAACATCTTAACATCTTAACTTGCCTAAGCCAGACCGGTTGATGTTTCTATCCTTATGGTGTATAACTATAGCAGGTTTCATCTGGGGTTTTCTAAAACAAAGCATATAATTATGCAAAGATGCACCCTTTCTGCATCAGACTCATAGTTACAGTAATGGAATGATGAGTAAATCGCTGTCGTCACAAGGTTTTATGAGCATGCTTACATACTGTACCTAATTATGGATGTCCCAGTATTAAGCTCCAGATAGAAAACAGTCGCCTGCGGCCTACTTTTTACACTAACTGATCGAAACTTTTGGCGATGAAAGGTTTCATTTGTAACTCATTTTAGACTTAAGCATTTGATGTTTCGCTAAAAAGAACTTAGAGTCTCTTGCTATTAGAATATCTTGCAAAACGGGCACTTCTGCACCCCGTATACGCACTTATACCAGGTAAGACATAAAAGTAATTTTTTGTGCTAAAGATTTAATGAATTAAAGTCAAATTTTAATGCCGAAATGTGTGGTAACAACACTAATTCTTGCGCAAGTTTTGTTATGTTTCGTCAATTATGCTTGGCGAAATTAGATGTTGAAGTTCGAATTGTGACTTTGAGCGGTTTCAACCAAACCTGAAACATCAACTCGACTTGAAAGTGTATGCTTTACTTCTTATTTTTTTGAACGCGGAAAACCAGGTTTCTTTTTTTATTGGGGTAAGCGAGAGAATACTATGGAACATTTCTAGCTCCCATTAAGGCACACTGTGCCGAAATTTTGAGATTTAGCACTTTAAAAAAGATCTTACCCTTGCATAGGGCGCTTTTGTAACCTTAACAGCCTTTGAAGGCTTACAAGTCCAATGTGTTTTAATCACTGATAAAGATCTTTTAGCCTCAGCATAATGACATGGTCAGGTATCCAACGAATTGCAAACGAAAGTTTAAAATTTAATATGACGCCTTTGGCAGGCAGGGAGACTAAAAGGTTACAAAAGTGCCCATCTTACGTCTAGAGAGAGAGAGAGAGAGAGAGCCTTGGGTATGGGCACTTTTGTAACGTAAAACGCGCACTTTTGTAACGAAAATGGGCAACTTTTGTAACATAGCGAACACATACACGGCAGATTCTCCAAGCTCCTGATATCTCAAATTTAAAAGCTTGTGGTGATGAAGAGAATTGAGTGGCGTATAAATGGTAAGTTAATAGCCTCCTTTCGACTAGCAAATTGGATTGAGAGCTTTTAAATTGGCAGATACCATGACATAGGGCTATTTCGTGACCTTTCAAGCACAAGTAATGAGCTTCTCCCGTCACGATTAAATGGTATTGGGGAATCTCTCGCATGTAGAAAGGTTGGGTCATAACGCTTTGTTCTACAGCTTGTCAAAAGTTACCACACAAAAAAGGTTGATCTATCATCAAAAGAGGGAAAAGTCAGAAAAGTGCCCTATTATTCTACCAGAGAGAGAGAGAGAGAGCGGGGGAGAGAGATCTCGAGGTGAGAGAGAGAGAGTGGGGGGTGGGGGCTAATCCATGAAATGGGCTACATAGGTACTATACTCTTAAATTGGGTATGTATTTAAGGAGATATCTAAGAAGAAGTTGGCTTTTCATCATTCACATCAAAAATTGGGTATCAAATTTTGGTTATAATACAAATTGGGTAAAGGTATTGGGAAGTGAACCACACACACCTCGCCCAGTTTTACTGAGAGTACCCTAGTTGCGCAAAATTAAAATCATGCATACATGTATAATTATCAATATTTGTTTTTCAAATACGAACATAACTATAAACTTAACCTTACAGTATTTACTGGTACTCTAAAGTTCATATCATACTACTAAGAATTCACTCACAGAAGGGCAAGGTTCAGCTCACGACATGTTTGTCACCTGGGCCGGGGGGGGAAACCCACCAAAAATTGAGTGTAGGTCTGTGGTTTGCTTTGCCAGGCCCTTAACCTATTAATGACCAAAATCTGTGATTTTCCGTACCCTGCTTATGACCTGATTAAAATTGTGATATCATATTTATGGCTGTTGCAGCATACAGTCGCCCTAAACACAATTTCTTGGTGTTAACAAAAATGATGAAAAAATAACTTCTTCTAAAAATCATAGTATTACCCAGTTTAAGACAATACCATTCCCTATTTACCACCAAAATGACAGAAAACCTTAGTCTTCCGCAAAGCACATTGTAACGGAGTAACCCCAGGTCCCCCATGTAGTTTTCCAATGCATCAGACATGATATGTTCTTGTCCAAATAGATGGGCTAATAACAATAGAATTTAGACCAAGGTAAAAATACACGCTATATTATGTGTGAATACTAACTGAATTCAAACTGGCCACTTTGACACTATATGCTGGCAACTCTAGTACCATTATTACCCCAACCAAGACTCTATACCAGGTCATGACCATAATTTATCAACTGAGTGGGCCCTTCCACCCATAGAAACTTACAAATAAAATAGATATACCCAGTTTTTCTATACCATGCAATATAAGTGACCTAAAAAATAAGAACTCACCATAAAGTATTTAAAATGTGTAACTCACATTAAATGCGTGTCACTGTTTGATAGGCATGCTGAAACAGTGCATAAAGACATCCTCCAAGGAGGCCATATTGAAAGCGGGGAGCATCAACTCCATGGGAGTTTTCATTGATGACCCACAAAGCATTGGCTCTTTAAGCGATGTCTTTGTGGACTTTTACTCGGGTTGTACAAAGTCAACCATAGCCCGAGGAAAAGAGGCAGTGCATTCAGCACTCTTTCTTACTTCCAATGAAGTGGTGAATGGAACAGCAAGGTAAACTGGAATTATTTCGCAATGCTAAAAATGTATTATTGAACACAAGAGGAAAATCAAAATTAAGGCATATCTGTAGGCCTAAATAGGCCCGTAGGATGGGGGGGGAGGGGACTGAGGAGAGTCGAGGGGTTCGAACAAACCCCTACAAGACTGATCCAAAAGAATAATTTTTACACTCTTAAACTATCTCTTAACCCTTTCACTGCCATGGGCAACTTAATAGATTTTACTCTGTCTAACGCCAGACAATTTTACTCATCAAAGGGGAAAAACTTGACCGTGAAAGGGTTAAAAAGAAGATGAATAGGTTGCTGGGATAAGCATAGAGATTTTTGAACAGTTGAAAACAAATTAAATGGTGACCAGATAAGATTTGGTACAGAAAATAAAGCATACGTATGCTATGCATGCATAACTTTGACAAAACGCAATGGTTGGAAAAGTTGTATGCTTATCCCACAGAATGTACTCAGAAAAACAAATCCTGATAATTTCAGCTCAATTGGGCCAATCACTCTCAAAAGATCTTTTGTCAAGGGCGACAATAACTCAATTTGAGAGAACAAGCTTTAAACTTCCAGTAACAGAAATTGTTAAAATCAAACTTCAATAACTTAAGATTCGAATTATGCGAAAAACACAACTGAACGGGCAAGGGCCAATTCATTACAAACACAACACGTTCACGATCAGCAAATGTTTTACTATTCCCAAATCATAAGAAAGTAAATTCCTACAAAGAGCGAAAAAATAATAGTTGCAATACAGAAAAACTACTTTAAGGCGACTGCAAAATGAAATAAATGAAAAAACGATGAAAAGAAAGCTGCTTACCAAATGCTGAGGAAGACAGGGTTGGTGGTCAGGGCTACCGTGGAAGGAACCTACTTCGACGAAATGATGTTACACTAATAGCTCCGTAAAAACTGGCAATAAAATAAGGGCGAGGTAATAAACTATAACAAAATTTACATGCAGCACATAACAAAGTAGCGTAATTAACGAAATACTGGAGCGAAAAGAAAAAGAATACACCTAAACAAGTAAGTGAGAAAACGAAAAACAAAAGGGAAAAAATTGCCCCAACAACAACAACTTGGAATTTTTTTCAGATTTCTCTAAATATTGGATTTTTCGAACCTATTTCTGATTCCCTAGGAAGTTCAAAGAAATTGGGATTCAACTGTAATTTTGGTATGATAATATGTTCATTAGACATGTAAGAGTTGTGAACCTTTTTGTTGTTACTGCGATTTGAGTATGTTTGTAAAACACATGCTTTAATTTTCGGGCATTGTGTATTTTTTTTTTCGGGCAATAAAGTCACCGCACCCTAAGTCCAAAGGTGCCCATACGCCTTATGGTATCACTTCAAATAACAAATGGAAAACCAAACTACTGAAAATATTAGCGGAGCTCCGGCGGCCCAAAGTGCCGCCAAGCGGAGCCCCATAACCATATAGGAAAAAGGAACCAATGTATTCATTTTCTCATGGTTATCATTTACAGCGGTATTGCTCGTGGGCGCGTACACACGACGGCGGCGACGACGGCGGTGGAGTCATGCAACATGGTGGCCATACTCCAAATAATAGGTTGACAGAGACATGCAGTCTTGGTTTATCGTGCACTTCTTTGATATTAGACATCCCTCTTATGATCAATTGACACCTGTCAATACAAGGTATCTGCTGACCAATATCAAGTGACCATATCGCGGGCTCGAGTCTACAACTCATCGAGGTCACGTGTTTTTTAAAAGTTGACCGCTGACCAAGGACTGGTTTTTTGATTGGATCGCAGGCTCATGTCAGGTTAACCTGTTGAAAACAGGGCAGGAGCCCCATAACCATATAGGAAAAAGGAACCAATGTATTCATTTTCTCATGGTTATCATTTACAGCGGTATTGCTCGTGGGCGCGTACACACGACGGCGGCGACGACGGCGGTGGAGTCATGCAACATGGTGGCCATACTCCAAATAATAGGTTGACAGAGACATGCAGTCTTGGTTTATCGTGCACTTCTTTGATATTAGACATCCCTCTTATGATAAATTGACACCTGTCAATACAAGGTATCTGCTGACCAATATCAAGTGACCATATCGCGGGCTCGAGTCTACAACTCATCGAGGTCACGTGTTTTTTAAAAGTTGACCGCTGACCAAGGACTGGTTTTTTGATTGGATCGCAGGCTCATGTCAGGTTAACCTGTTGAAAACAGGGCAGGATTGTTTGGAAACCGGTTAATGCTAGCCGAGGATTAAAATTTATTTGAATTATAACTCTTTCTTTTATACAAGTGTTTTTTCGTGCTTTGCTTTGTGTATATGGTGATTATAAAACTCAAAACAGACGATCAAACAAGAAAAAAAACCTCACCACAAAATTCAAAGCAAAATTCTACCTCTTCCTTGGTTAGCTGAATCGGGCACTGAACAACCCGGCCAAGGAGCTACGCTTTTAGGCTGGCCTAAATCTATATATTAATGAGGCCCATGTATTTTACACTAAAGTTTGGCACATAAAGAAATAAACATGAGGGTTAATCGAATCTATTAGTCAATCAAAAATGAGGAAATGAACAAAATCAACCTTGCAATGCAAGGTATGTAACACAACAACCTCTACTACGTGGAATGGCACTCATCAAAACCATTATGATAGCTAAAATGACACTTAATATCTTCCAGGGAGATCAGACGGATTGTTTATATTCCATTCACTGGTGAATCCATTAGGGGATTGACAACGGACGAAATAAGGGCCCATATGGAGTTCAAGAGAAGACTCAATACAGGAGAACTATCGGCATCCATTGGGGCATTAATCGCATTGGGAACTCACTTCACCACAACTGGAGTAAAATTAGTCACTGATGAGTACATCGCTACTGTTGCCCCTACTCTCGCAGGAAGCATGAGTGATGTGGTTCCCAGTTATGCCATTGTATTGTGGTTTGCCAAGCAGGTACGGTAATTAAAAATTCAGGGCATAGCTAGTAACAGGCAAACAGAGGCACTCGCCTCAGTCATTTCTTTCGTTTTTGTTGTTTATAGTCATCATAAACGTGACCCTAAATATACCTAGGGAGGTAATTTAACCACGGACTGGCTCAGTCATAATTTTTATTGTCATTGCCTCAGTAATATCTTTTTCTGTTTTGATCCAGCCCTGATATTGGTTTAAATGTATCTATACCTGACAATTTAGGCTCAGTGAACATTATTTTATGAATGTAATTTACCTCAACTGTGTCTCAGTAAAAATTCACCAAAACTCACTCAGCCAGCCTGCAAACAGGCTCCTGGCTGGGTTTTAGTGCAAGCCAGTGTTAGGTCTAGGGTGAGTGGGACGAGCCGAGAGCAATCTGGTGATGGGAAAGAAAGCATGGGAGACTGTAGACATTCTATAGATGGCACAGTTTCATGATACCAGCTACTTGTATCACGATCTGATTGGTCGAATTGATCACTGTTGAGAACTTTTAGTGATGTGGTTCCCAGGTATGCTTGATTTCTTTTTCACTCAGTCCACTTGCCATTTTTGGTAACGTTCTTAAAAATCACGATTTGCTTTCTGCTATCTCGACCTTTTAGATAACTATTTGACAGATATTAATGTTACGGCTTGAAATTTCGATAATTTTGCCTGACCTATATGAAGATGGAGTCTGGCATGCAAGCATTGCACAGATCACGGACATGGAATTTGAGGCAGCTTTGAGCAATTCTTTCAAACATTTTCTTCATATCTCGGTTTAAAACATGAGCAGTAGCAGTGTCTGGAAACTGTGATGTGCATGATTTCTTTTTTACTCAGTCCACTTGCCATTACTGATCTATAACAATGACAAAGGTAACGATTTGGGTTAGCATAGTCAGAAAACCTTTTGGTAATCTGTTCCTTGCCAATATCTTCAATTTTATCTTCAGACGAGAAAAATGACCACATGCTTTTCTAGCCAATCTGAATCATTACTTGAAAGGGGGGTGCTAAATCTATTCATTACTGTATTTCAGGTCCACACCATAGTTCAGCACAGAAAGCGTCTGAACATGTGTTGCCAAACAGTAAAAGTAAGTTGATACCCGACGAATTAATCAAGGGGCAAGAAACGGGGAGACTGAAGGCCCCTTCTGGCACGAGCGTTTTTATCAGTGGTTTTTAGGCAAGACGCATGTGCAGTTGATCAACATTGTTGAAAATATTGTTGTAACAATTGGCTTAACGGTGTGAAAACTTGCAACTATTGCGTTATCTGTTCGCCTTCAAAGAAAGAAGAAAACGATCAATTTGGGTAGAGTCATGGAAAGCAACAAGAGACGAAGAGGGAGCACTTTTAACGGTTCTTTGGGTAGCCTTGACGCTTGCTTTGGCTCTGTTCTTTTTTTCCCATTCAGTTATTAGCATCTCTTCTTCTTAAACTTAGACTTCTTAGACTTCCAGGTTTCCTTAATGTTTCTGCCATTGTGGTATGGCGAAAAACACAGAAACTAGTTTCCCCCCCTGAGGGGACCCCTGGAACATATTTTGGTAGTTTTCTGCCGAAAATCGCAGCAAAATCGCAGTGAAATATGCATGTTCAAAAAACCCACGATATCGTGGCGACCTGGATTTCAAAAGTCACATTAAAATCGCGGGGAGTTTACTCGAGTGATTCTGCGTCAGGATAAAATTGCGGTAAAAATCGCATCCAAAATAAAAGTAACATTCGCTTGTGTTAACAGGCCGTAAAGCTGCTCATGGGTTAAGCTCACAGGTGATTTTTGTACTATCCCCAGTCTTTATCTATGGGGCCGTTACATTCAAGATGGCGACTAAACGAACTGAGCAATCGAGCTCGACAAACACACGGGAAAATAGGGGTCTATGAACAGTCTATCCTTTGATTGAGTCCGATTAGCGAACGCCCGCCTGAATTGCATACAAACGCCCACTGCGTACATTTCCTTTCCATGAAAGACACTTTTTTCCAGTATTTTCTTGGAGTCGGTTTTGTCAATTCTCAGCTGGTTCTGTAAGATCTCAAATAAGCCCGATGGACTTGGTTTGAACCCTTGTCCCCAATGGACTTGGTTTGAACCCTCAGCCGCATGGTGTTTGTTTGGGCCCTGAAGAAAAATATGGTGCATTGTGTCTTTTCTTAAGATAATCTATAGAAGTCTCATGCCTCAAAATTGATTCTTTTTGCATTGTTATATCTGCACGTTGCTATCAGTTCAAAAACTTATTCGTTTTAAAAATATACTAATCAGTTATATCCTTCCATTTTCAGGACAGACCGTAGTGAAACACCCGTGGACAAACGAAGAGAAGAGAGCGGTCCTAGATCATCTAGGGCGTTTTATATCTTCGGGTGTAGTGTCACGAAAAGGGCCATGCGAGGAATGCATCAAAAGGAGCCAAGGGGCCCTGAGCAGTTGTTCATGGACTGCGGTGAAGTTTTTCGTGGAGAACGAGGTGGAAAGACGAAAACGGTGGGTCAAAAAATAATCAGCTCACTCTACAGGCAAACAAACAATTGTGCAAGAATTTCATTCTTTTGAGAGCAGATAAAATGGAAAGCAAACCAAAGTGAATTTTTAATCGACATTTGAATACAATGGATCCAAAACAAAAAGAAAAATAGGTCCGCAATGCGTACTTGGGTCTTATGCTTTATGCTAGTATGCTTTTATTCCTTTTGGTTGGAATTCTGTTTTCAAATGCCAGTATCTGGGAGTTGTATTGCTACAAGTGAGAAGGTAGACAAGCCCTTACAATTTTTAAGTGGGAAATGTATGGAAGAATACTGTTTACTTAATACTCACTTTATTCTCTAATAATAATTTAGCTTTTAGTTAGAATGGGACATAACACAACATCTTTCGATTTAGCCCCATTTTTTGCTTAACGCCCCGTGCTAGTTTAACTCTCAGAACTTGGCACTATTTACACATGTCAAATGAACTTGCACATGTTGTGTCAAGAGGTTTTGCTGGTATGATGACTCAGAATGTTTAAATTCATAACTAAGCACTGTGGCATCGTCAGTTGTTTTTTGAATAGTGTGCTCCATCCAAAAAGTACACTAGGCAGTGAGGTTTGGGGTAAAAAAACTTGCCGCGAAGCAGCTAGGCAAGATGCACACTGCGTATCGTTCGTACATTGCTTGATTTTTCCACTTTTAATCATTGATATTTGGGAGGTATAACAATCTCTGATATTCCCCAGTTTTAGCTGGGAATATTGGGTCATTTGATGTGTTAAGACCAACCGTGTGCAGGTGAAATATTTGATCGATTATAATATTGTTATAATATTATTGTTTTTATACCATGCCATACAAAAAACAGCCAACCAGAATGCAGGAATTTTGTTGTATTTGTCAGTATTCCACCAAATCTTCCCATCGATCAGTGCAATTTAACTGCATCACACCCAACCTTCCCATCTGGCTACTGTATTTTCTATGGCATGGTATAAAATAGCTATGTAATCCTTTCTCATGGTATAACTGTGGAATGTCCCACTTGTCACTTATATTTTCTTGGTATACACACTCGCCTAAAGTGTACCACTCGAAAATGTTGCATAACTAGCAGGTGTTCCATCTCTACCATATTGTATTTGTATTTTGTTTATAATAAGGCAATAAAAAATATGTCATATTTCTCTTTTTTGGCTTATTTCATGAAGTATGCGATAAAACAATTGTCTTTTTAAAAACTTTAAAACCATTGGAATCCAAAAAGAAATTACCATTTTACAACAGCAGTAGCTTCCTTACTACAGGCAGAAGTGATGTTTTGTCTCACAATAAATTTGGCAATTACTATGCACACAGAAATTCAAGGCTTTGAAATGTTCGATATTTTGCACTTTCTTGGTTTCGTTTCATAAAATTTTTGGGAAAAAGGTTAGTTCAAGTTTCTTTCATATTTTAACCTCATTTTTGGAATATGGTTGTATTGTGTCATTTTTGTGTTTATAAATTTAGAAAATTGCTCTATCTCTTTTAAAAAAAGGGAGTATACTTATTTCCATTAAGGTAGGGACAACAACAAGACTTTATTCCACCCAAGAGAAAAAATATATATCTTCTATTTATATACAACAGATGATTGGGGTGCTGGCTGCCCGAAATAACCTAAAAGTTAAAAATGCCAGGCAGCCAGTACCACTTAACTGAAAAAAACTAGAGTCAGCAGATGTTGGATCAATGATATGAAATATTGTAGGACCTGGATTTTCCTCCACATCATTTGCAATGGGATGTAAACATTGTAGCATATCATTCGCATAAACCAAACCATCACCTCATTCCGGAACTTGTAATATCCGGCAAGGTTTGTTATTGTCGGCAAGTAAATAAAAAACATTTAAGTAAAACGTCATATTCCAAGATCGGTCCCGCTCACATGAAGAAGCATCCTCCGGTATTGTTCGATTGTAATTGTTCCTACGCTAGTGGCTAATAGCACAGACAACAGTAGTGCAAGACTCTTATTCAGTGCGAGTTTTTTTTAGATTACTATAACTCTTTCAGTTCGAGGTGTAAACCACACCGATAGTCCAAGCCGATAGATAAGCTTACTTGCTTGTGAGAGCTTGTGAGAGCTTGTGAGATTAATCGTGACTCCTGAGAAAGCTTACTTGTGGGATGTGGTGTAATGCAACCCGCACCGGATTTAAAGCCACTGAATGTGGGCTTGCGAAAGCGTCTAGCTTCAGTGCAATCCAGACTAAACACAAGGCGAGACTAGATATATGTTGCCTTTCCTCGCCGGGGAATCTCTGCTCAGCAACACCTGAATGAAATAACAGAAAACAAATGAGGCAAAGCAGTGCAGTTAAATGAAAGAAAGAATCATAAACGGCACGACAGAGCAATTTTGAAATGGAACATAACTTACCTTGAACAAATACTACTAATTGCGACGGAAAGTTCTTCAAAATTTTTCCCAACACAGGGAAAACGGCTGCACTTTAAAACTCTGCGACTACAACACCCTGGCAGCAATGCAATGGCCGACGAAACAACTTGAAAACAACTAGTACCCAGGCTACTTTATTTACTCTGGGTAATCTGTCACGTGTCATCTCGTCCTCAAAGTGACACACATCCAAGATTGCCTCTGACTTAGGGTCTGTATGCAGAGCATAAGACCCAAAAACAAACAAGCAAAAAAAAAGGTTAAGGTGGCTCGAAACAGTTTCCAGCACTTATCTTTGGATAGGTCGTTATAT